>CAUYLG010057806.1:92-31448 GCA_963573385.1 Cacajao melanocephalus | reverse complement strand
AAAGGTGCTACTTAAAAATAGAATCTGATCCAAATTTTATTTAAGAATTACATGTGAAAAGACTGAAGAGATACACAAAATTTTTAAGAGGGGCATTTTCTGAATGCTAAAATTTTAGGTAATTTTCATTTGTTCTTTTACTCTTTTCTGTATTTTCTGTGATGAGCATGTATTGTTTTCATAATCAGAAAAGTTATTGCTCTAATATGATTTCATGATAAACTATACACATTTAAGATACCCCTACTGAAAAATGGTATGAGTGATGGATCAATCACCTTCTACCTACCTTCCCTCTGGAATGATAAATGTACTTAACACTACTGAACTGCACATTTAAAAAGGCTTAAGACAGGCCAGGTGCAGTGGCTCATGCCTATAATCCTGGCACTTTGGGAGGCCGAGGCAGGCGGATCACGAGGTCAAGAGATCAAGATCATCTTGGCCAACATGGTGAAACCCCATCTCTACTAAAAATATAAAATTAGCTGGGCGTGGTGGCATGCACCTGTAGTCCCAGCTACTTAGGAGGCTAAGGCAGGAGAATCTCTTGAAACTAGGAGGTGGAGGCTGCAGTGAGCCGAGATTGCTCCACTGCACTCCAGCCTGGCGACAGAGCGAGACTCCGTCTCAGAAAAAAAAAAAAAAAAAAAAGGCTTAAGACAGTAAATTTTATATTTTGCATATTTTATCACAATTAAAATTTTTAAATAAATATGAAGAGATCAATAAAAGAACATAGAACATATAAAATGAAGAGCTTTTTTGTTGTTTACACATAAACACATTAACATCTATAGATTTACTCGTTTTGCTGGCAAGACCAGTTGCCGCTTTCAACCCCACTGAAATCCCGAAGACAGAATTCCGTTCCAGAATCACCTTGAAACTCAGACCTTCAGTTGAGAAATTCTGACCTGAGTCAAATATTGCTTAACTTCCTTTCGGGCACTGTAGGCCCATCTCTTATTAACCATCTTTCTCAATGCCTAGCAAATCTCCATCCTGATTTCCTCAGTAGTAATGCATACAGAATGCAGGCTCATTGAATGTTTCTTCTTTGTTAAGAAACTTTTCAACAAGTAGGGAAGGGCTCAAGTATATTGAACAGCTTGAAACTTTATCACTGTGACACAACTGCGTGACGTCAAGATCTGAAGCAGACAATTCAGAGAGAAATGTCAGCAATAGAGAGTGTGAATATGTTTCATTTTTCTGTGCTGTCTTGCCTGCTCTTTATTAAGCTTTTGATTCTTAGGAAGAACTCTTTTAATGTTTGCAGTCTTTAAAAGTGGAATTTTAAAAAGGGAAAAAGAAATATCTTTTAAGTACGGGTTTACATTAGGAAAATTACGTAAGATCCTGAACTGATGGCCCTCTGTGAAACTAACTTGAAAACAAAACAAAAATGACTGCCCGAGGCGTTCTATATTCTAGCTCCCTCTGGTGGTTAAAAATGCAGGACTCAGAATCTTGGTTATCTAAGGGTACTTAAACTCTTGATATTTTTGGATGAAGTTTGAGGGGAGATGCACCTGTTTGAGATGCAGTGATCAATTTCTGAGGAAACTATGAATGCTTATCTGAATGCAAAGCCACAGCTGATATAGCCACTCTTAAGAGACGATATTCTCATTTCAGAGGGAAGGTGGGTAGAAGGTGATTGATCTACCCATACCATTTTTCAGTAGGGATATCTTAAATGTGTACAGTTTATCATGAAATCATATTAGAGCAATAACTTTTCTGATTATGAAAACAATACATGCTCATCACAGAAAATACAGAAAAAAGTAAAAGAACAAATGAAAATTACCTAAAATCTTAGCATTCAGAAAATGCCCCTCTTAAAAATTTTGTGTATCTCTTCAGTCTTTTCACATGTAATTCTTAAATAAAATTTGGATCAGATTCTATTTTTAAGTAGCACCTTTATTCAGATGTAATTCACATGCCATACAATTCACCTGAAGTGTACAATTCAGTGGTTTTTAGTATATTCACAGTTGTGTAATCGATCACCACAAAAAAAAAATCAACTTTAGAAGATTTGTGCCACTAACCCCCAAGAAAAACCCTGTATGTTATCAGCTACTCCTCCTCTTTTACCCTATTACCCTTCTGTCCCACTCCACCAAGTCAACAACTAATCTTCTTTCTGTCTCTATAGATTTGCTGTCTGGACATTTCATGTAAATAAAATCAACAATATGTGGTCTTTTGTATCTGGCTTCTTCCACTCAGCATAATGCTTTCAAGGTTCATCCATGTTGTAGCATATATTAGTACTTCATTCCTTGTCATGGCCGAATAATATTCTGTTGTGTGGATGAATCACATTTTATTTATCCATTCATCAGTTGATGAACATTTTGATTATTTCCCATTGGTTATTATGAATAATACTGCTATGAACATTTGTGTACAAGTGGTTTTTGTTGTTTTTTTTTTTTAGACAGAGTCTCGCTCTGTCACCCAGGCTGGAGTACAGAGGCTCACTGCAACCTCTGACTCCTGGGTTCACGTGATTCTCGTGCCTCAGACTCCCGAGTAGCTGGGATTACATGTGTGCCACCACACCCAGCTACTTTTTGTATTTTTAGCAGAGAGGGGGTTTCATCATGTTGGCCAGGCTGGTCTCGAACTCCTAACCTCAGGTGATCCACCCGCCTCGGCCTCCCAAAGTGCTGGGATTACAGGCATGTGCCACCATGCCCAGCCTGTGTACAAGTTTTTATATGGACATATGTTTTCATTTATCTTGGATCTGCTGGACTATATAACTCTGTTTAATCTTTTATATAGCTTTAAATCTTGATTTTTTTCACCTAACTTTATGACTATTTTTCCACGTCATTAAATATTCTTTAAAAATACAATTTTTAAATGGTTATATTATTGGATCATCCTAGGAGTATGTGATAGTTTTTAACCATTCTTCTATTTGATGGCTTCCAGTTTCTCCTAAGTTTGAAGAAAATTCTTACATATGCAGTCTCCGCATCTCTCATTTCCTTAAAGTGAATTCACAGAAGTAGAATTACTAAAGGTCATTACGTTTTACGTCACTTGTCACATGGTGTCTAGGAAGATTGCAGAAGTCCCTCTGTAATCACTTCAGTGTTCTTAATCTGTTTATGTTCAGTGGTGATTATTTAACATCAAGTGCTATAAAACAGAGTCTGTGGATTTTTGAAAAGACATAGTCCCTGCCATCAAGATGCTTACGTCCAGCACTCTTTTCATCCTCTGAAACTGAAACTCTGCACCTATTAAACAACTCCTCATTCTTCCCTCCCACCAGCCCCTGGAAATCACCATTCAGCTTTCTGTCTCTATGGGTAAGACTACTCTAGGTACCTCATATGAGTGGAATCATACGGTTATTTCTCTTTTTGTGACTGGCTTATTTCACTTAGCATAATGTCCTCAAGGTTCACCCATGTTGTAGAGTGTGTCAGAACTCCCTTCCTTTTTAAGGCTAAATAATATTCCATTGTCTGTACATACATTTTGTTTATCCATTCAAATGTTGATGGATGCCTGGGTTGCTTCTGCCTTTTGGCTATTGTGAATAACACTGCTGTGAGCACTGGTATACCAATCTCCCTCTGAGACCCTGCTTTCAACTCTTTTGAGTATATATCCAGAAATGGAATTACTGGATCACATGGTAATTCTATTTTTAATTTTTTGAGGACCCACAATATTGTTTTCCATCCCCCTCCACATTTTTAACACCATTTAAATCCAGTCAAACTTTCCAGTCCTCTGTGGGACAATAATGTAGATACAAAGAATTTATCTTAGAAGGGTATAATATAGAAGCCACTGGGATATAAAATTCTGACAATTGCCATAAAAAGACAAAGCAAGGCATATGTCCAGCTTAGTTCTAAATAGTTCATTCAATAAATATATATTAAGGATTGAGTATGTGCTAGATGCTGAGCCTAAAGAGATAGTCTCTGCCCTGAAGGAGTTGATAGCCTAATGGAAGGAATACTGACAAGAAACTGGCCAGTTACAACACACGTGGTATTTCAACATGGACAGACACTGGCTGCTAGGGAAAACACACACAGGATGGTACCAAACCGTATCTGGGCTCTCCATCATCTGGACAGCTGCAATTTGCTTCATCACTGCTTTCATTCTATCTCTGGCCCTCACAAGGCCCAACTGTGAGTCTGGCACTTTGTTAGAGGGATCATCCTCTAATACAGAGCTCAGCAAGATATTCCCTCATTTTCCTGCTTAAAGCCCTTCAGAGGTTCCCCCTTGCTTTCAGGATGGAGCCCAAGCTCCTCGGCCAGGTGGCAAAAAGAACCCTAGCTGGCCTCCCCCTTGATTACTCTCAACCACTGATGGGCACAGCTCTGGGCCTTTGCTCAAGCAGCATCCTGAGCCTGGCTTATCTCTCACCATTGGTGGTTCTCAACCCTGAATGCTTATTAGAATCACCTGGGGAAATTAAACAACAAAAAACAAAAACAAACAACGACAGGGCCTCACTCCAGAGAGGATGAATTAGAATCTCTGAGGATAGGGCCTGCATATTGGCTCAGCTCTCCACAGTGACTCTGATTTAAACCACTCACAGGCACACAACCCTCCTCCACACCCCAGCAGGACCTCCCAGTTATGCTGCCATCAGCCCCAAAGACAACTCTGGTCCTGTTCCTGGACTGAATGCAGACAGCTCTCTGACTTCGGCTTTTTCTAGATGATTCCCATTAAGTCAGAAAAGATTAATAACACCTACTGTGTACAATGCAGCTGACAACCTTCTCTACAAATTACAAATGACAACTGTAATATTTTAAGTGTCATAATGTACACAATTCCTGATATTCACTCCCTCACTTACCTCTTCACAGTCGAAGGCAACATATATTTATTCAGGAACTCTCCAGGCCATACACACTCCTGTCATCTCAATCCTCACGATACTCCTGAAATACAGATAATAGCTTATTTTTATCTTACAGGTGAGAAAACCTGTTAAAAACAGTAAATAATTTGCATGTTGTTTTTTTCACGGTGTTTATCACATTTAAAAAACATTTTTACTGCCTTCCCCACAAGACCATAAGAGAAGATCCACGTTTTATTTACCTATACACACCTAGCAGACACCCAGCCAGTGCTTACGTAACACATTTTCGCTCATTACACACCAGCTTGCTTGTACTCACTGCACCTAAGCCCAATGCCCCTCTACCTCTTCCATAGGAGACCAAGCCCATCTCGATTCTAGTTCAAAAAAATCATTCAAAAACTTCTAGTTCAAAGAAATCTCATTAAAAAAAAAAAACCCATGGTGCCCACTGTGGGCTAATCGAGTGGGTTTGAAGGGTTAAAACATTTGCATAACGAAGGTCAAGCAGGTCCAGTTCCCAGAAGTGAGGGGTGCTAAGCAAGTTGGATAAGTTTCTTGACCATTCTGTGTCTCAATTTCCTGATCTATGAAATGGGAGAAATCCAACATCCTATGATTAATGAGAATTAAATGAAAGTCTTGATAAAGTGCTTTGAACTATGCCTGTCACACAGTAAGAGTGAATAATAGGATGTGGGTCTACAACTAAAAGGCTTAAAAATATCAAACCAGGCATTGTTCTAGAGTAGGGGGTCAGCACATTTTTTCTGTTAAAGATCAGAAGGTACATATTTTGGGTTTTGTAGGCCATACAATCTCTCTGGACTACTCAGCTCTGCTGCTCTTGTAGCAGCAACAGCAGATACAGAAAATAACATAAATGGATGGGCATGATCTTGTTCCAGTTGACTTGCTTACAAAAACAGGCAGGCTGGATTTGGCTGCAGGCCAGTTTGTTGACCCTTTTCTACATCAGTGCTATGCAACATAAATATGACATGCAAACCATAAACGTGATTTAAAATTTTCTAGTTGTCACGTTAAAAAATAAAAATAGGTGAAATTAATTATACATTTTATTTAACCCAGTATATCCAGAATATTGTCATTTCAACATGTGAATATGAACAAATTGAAGTATTTTACATTCTTTTTTCATGCTAACTATCCAAATTCACTGTGTCTTACACTTACAGCACATCTCAATTCAGACTAGCCAGATTTCAAGTGTTCAAGCCTTATGCAACTAATGGTTACCATTATCGGACACCACAGTTCTAGAACTGATGTTAAAATGGATAATGCTTAGGTGCATACCTATACCAAAAAGTTTATACAGTGTGAGGAGTAGGCACGAAATATCAGATTGGATGCATATAAAAGCTTGTAAAGATTAGCTAATATTATAGTAAGCAAGGTGCACACATCTGCACAATAATGGCCTAAACCCTGAGAAAAACGACAGGAAAGTTCTAGAAACAATGTTCCCAGAAACTGGTAACAAGTCAATAATAACCTAGATATGTTCAGATCTTTAGATCTCTTTAAAGCCTAAAGAGAAATTGTAACTTTCTAGTCCTAACCCACTTACAGCTCCCAGCTTCAGAGGGAGCCCCGCCCTCTGTGGAGAGAAATGATGCCAAATGTTGGCAGCGGTGTCTCGGTTACAGAACAGCCACTCAGCACTGCGCTAGGGCCCTTTTCCTTAATGGTGACCCCTAGTAAAGGTACAGCGAGGGAAGGGACCAGCTCAACCGCCCAGTCTAGCCCAGGTTCGAGTTCCGGTGGGTGGGGGCAAGCAACCTGCAAAGCCTGCCGCCAACCATCTCGGGATGACGGCCCGGCACCCAGCACACAAGCAGCGACGATCCCGAGGGTTCAGCCCACCCTGGTGACCACGGCTGTTGGAGAGGAAGGGGCGAGGGTGCAAGCACCTTTGGGCTTACGCCGCCCAGGGCGCACCGGAAAGCCGCCGCAAGCCGGGGTGGGCTTCCGCTGGGAACAAAGGCTCGCCCTTTTGCGGGACAAAGGCCCTGGCAAACCAGAAGTGTGACTTACTGAAAAGCGCAGGCGCAGTTCCGGAGCCTTCAGCCGCCCCGCGTCCACGGAGAACTTCCGATCACTCGGGCTGGGAGGACAGAAAGGCTCAGCCAATCCAAGCCTCCAGTCCAGCGCACGTGGTCCTGGGATCCGGCGCCTGCTCGCTAGAGAAATGGCGCTTGCGTAGAGCGATCGGCGGAGGCCGTGGGACTGCGCTCCCTCGGCTTCCTGGAGGCGGAGCTATGGCTCCTCCCCGGGCCCGAGAGAAAGAAACTGCACTTTCGTTTCTTAGCAGCGAAGTTTGTTGACGTACTTTACAACTTATCCTTTTTGCTTCTACTCAGGACAGCCAAGACAGTGCTCAGCTAGATGTTGACATAGCTGTAGGCATAAATGTGAATCTGTTTAACGAAGTGATTAATTCAAAAAGTGTTTATACCATCCAGCATGCATCAGTTGATATGAAAGTAGTAAATGTTAATTGAGTGGTCATGTGCATCCTGGACTTCTAACCTGTGCACATTCTCATTCTTTGTCTGCAAAGGGCCAAAAGCACAGTGATGGTTGAACGAATGTGATAGCCTCCTTTGCTGATTCCTTACACTAAGATAATTTGGGAAAAGGTTCAGGGAAGCAGCATATCCAATCCAATACTCTAGACTGGGTGCTGGCAGGAAGCAGGGCGATTGTATGATTAGGTATCATAATAAATCATACCTAAAAGGCGGAGAGACAAGACCGTGACTCATTAACTGGGATAGGAGATGTTTGGTCATTTTTGTTGTTTGGACAATGTTTTATTATGTTTTTTTCAGCATTCCCACATGATTACAAAGCAGTCTTGTTTTTGTCTTGATCCATCCGTTCAGAGAGTAGCCACGTCTGATGGTGTTCTGTGAAGTTATTTATGTTCCACAGAGCACCAAGGCCCAGCTGTGAGAGCTGAGCAGCTGAAAGCTGTCAGGGGTTGCTTTTTTCTTGCTGTAAATTGCAATTCATTGAGTAGAAAATCAGCCTCAGGCCAATAGCTTCCTGGTTATTTAATTTAACATGCTTTAATGGTGTTTCTCTTCTCGTTGTTACTTTTTTGGTTCATTTTATGAGTACTCTTGCTCCACTTTGTAAACACTGATTTAAAAATCCAAAGGACTATTGACTCCCAGATCAACCATGTCTAGTTTTAGACAGTGACCTAGGAAAAATACTTTGTGATCAGATTTGTAACATCCAATTCTTACAATATCTGATATTTGTCAAAACAATTACACTCAAATTATGAAAGACTCAACCTAAAGGAGTCAGTTTGGAAACTAGAAGTTACTACAGAAATTGTTATTAGAGCTTTGAGGCATATTATAACCAATTTCTCATGAACTCTATACTAAAGAAAAAATAGAAATTAGTCAAAAGTCTAAAATCAAAAGCAACCTAGGCTTTTCTCTGGTGTGAAGTATAAAACCATTATTTCAACTAAGAGGCAAGTTGTAATTACTGCGTAGTCCTGCCTTGTCTATTACAGTAGCCACATGTGGCTATTCAGATAAAATTTAAAATTCAGTTCCTCAGTTGCACTAGCTAAATGTCAAGTTCTCAACAGCCACCTGTGGCTAGTGGGTGCCATATTGGATAGCACAGATATAGAACATATTTATTGCTGCAGAAAGTTCTGGCTGAGTTCATCTGGAATGAATCTACAATAGGGCTGCCAATGGATTCTAAAGAGGGTGCTGAAAAGTTGGTTCTTTTGGGCAATGTAAAAATGGAATACCTATAAAAGTACTCACTTCTATGATAATTTATCATGCATAGTTTTCAGGCCTTTGTTTTAAAATCATCTTTCAGCTTCTTCAATACTCTGGAATTCTCTTGATAAATTTCCCTTAGCGCAGCGGAAACCCCTTTTCAATCTTTATTAAGTCTCTGTGTGGCAATATGTTAATAGATATTCTGAGCTCATGCAGACAGCCCTTTCCTGCAAATTCCCAAGGTAGAGAGGCAAAATGCTTTACGGGTCTCCTCCAGAGGCTAATGTTACACATTGCTGAGAGAACAGTAACAGATGTTTTCCATGGAATGAGGTCAGAGAAACTGCCTCTTTCTGGGTTCTAAGGTGCTGGCTAGTGTTCATTTCCTGATAAAACACCAGGACTAGACACTGGGATTAACTAGGGATGTTCTTATAAGTCACAGTACATAAGGCCTGAGATTAAAACAATGAACAGTTCCCTTGAAATCTCAGGAGTTACAGAAAATTAGGAAATAGAACAAAAAGGCATACATTATAGAAACAGAAGCCTTATGTTTAAGTTCTGCAACATATTTCTCAGACTTACGCAAGTGAAATGACGGAGAAGCAGCGAACATGGTATCTCCAGGGAAAATCCCCAGAGGCTCCCAGAAGAGCTAGTTCCACAGGTCAGGCAGTGCCTGGCTGGTGAGCCACAGATTGCTTAAACCAGTGATTCTCCACCAGGGGTGGGAGAAGTATATCAGAAGTACCTGGGAGCATTTGTCAAACACATCGCCAGACTTTCTCCAAGCTGGGCAGGATAGGAGTAAGGTATAGAGGGAGACTGCACTTCTGGTTTAAGAATATTTTCCCCCAGCTTAAAAATTCTTCACTTTTAAAAATTCCGTAAGAACTTCCTTGATTGTATACCTTCATTGGTATATAGCCTTTTATATATAATGGCTGTAAACAAATGCTTGAGTTGTATTTTTAAATTGAATAAAAACCATACAGTAAAGTGCACCAATCTTAAAATTACAGCTTGGTAAAATTATAATATATGCTCAGCGAATCGTTACCCAGATCAAGATAGAAAACATTTCCCCTAGCAGGCACCGTTCTGCTCCTGCCACTACCATGGGCAACCTCTATTTGACCTGTATCTCCGTGGATTATTGTATCTAGCTCATTTCACTCCATATGTCTATGGAATTCACCTATGTTGTGACTTTTAATTCTGTGTAGTATTGGATTGTTTGCATCTACCACAATGTACCCATTTTACTGTTGTTAAACATTTAGGTTGTGTTCAGTTTTGGACTACTACAAATAAAGCTGGTGTGAACATTTTTACCCATGTCTTTTGCTGAACAGAAGCCCTTATTTCTCTTGAGTATATACCCAGAAATAAAATGCTGGGGCCATAGGGTAGGTGTATATTAGTTTTGGCTGACACTGCCAAACAATTTTTCAAAGAGGTTGGTCCAATTGACACTCCAATCATCAATGTATGAGAGTTCTAGTTGCTTCACATCCTCACCAGGAGTTGGATTGTCAGTCCTTTTGATTTTAGCCATTGTAGGCGGACCTTCATAGGTCAGTGGTTCGCAACCTTTGCTACATATTAGAATCACCTGGTGAACTTCTGAAAATCCCAATGACTAGACTGTACCTCAGGCCAATGAAACCAGAATCTCTTGGGTCAGGACTGGCATCAGTATATTTTATAGCTCTTTGGGTGTTCCCAGTAGGCATCCAAGACTGAAAAATGTTGCCTGAAGTTACTCTGATGCTGTCTTTAACTTCACCCCCAATTTTCAGCCCCAAGAGCTACTGATTTAAAATATTCTTAATAGTGTAAACTAGGCCAGGTGTGGTGGCCCCCACTTGTAATCCCAGCTCTTGGGAAGCCAAGGTGGGAGGATTGCATGAGGCCAGGAGGTTGAGACCATCCCAGGCAACATAGCAAGACAAAAAATAATTTTAAAAAATTAGCTAGCCATGTTGGTACATGTCTGTGGTCCCAGCTGTTCAGGAGGCTGAGAGATAGGAGGCTAGATTGAGCCCAGGAAGTTGAGGCTGCAGTGAGCTATGGTTGTACCAGTGCACTCTAACTGGGTGATTAAGCAAGACACCATCTCAAAAAAAAAAAAGTGTTAACTAAATGCATTGATTCTTTAGACAACTAAACTGAGCCATACATTCTTATATAATAACTCTTTCTCTCCCTTGATACATGAGGCAAGATAAACTTAGAGGGCCCCAGGGACTCATTCTCTCCCCTTTTTTGGAACCTTAGCAAGAAGCTGGTTTAGCAGGTCTGAATCAGCCCATTGGAAAACTCACTCGTAGCAGCCTTGGTGTATGACCTCCTTTGGGAGGCAGAGGTGGGCAGACTGCTTGAGCCTAGGAGTTCAAGACCAGTCTAGGCAACATGGTAAAACCCCATCTGTGCAAAAACTAGACAGATTACCTGGGCCTGGTGGTTTGTGCCTATATAAATATATATGAATTGGAACAGGGCATGTGCCCTCACCTGGTGAACTTTCCTTGAGTCCACTTGCACCTGATTCAAGTGTGCTACTCTATGGGACAATGATGACAAATGTGGGGATTGAATGTGTGGTTTTGCTTCTCTGCCTATAAGTTTCCTAACAAGCTTTGCCTAAGCTGCCTTATTGTTAGTGGTATGTGTGGCCCTCTCACATTATATTGCATTACAATTTACAGTTAGAACCTAAAGTGAAGAGAAATTAAGTAGCCAGTATGTGATCCTAGACAGTCTTATTCCACAATAACACTATAGGCTATAACGGAGTTGTTTTATGGATTATTTTATTTTTTCTTCATGTAGTGTCTGCATTTTCCCAGATTTTATCAATGAACAGTTTATTTTTATAACCAGATTTTTTTTGAGGCAGGGTCTCACTCCGTTGTCCAGGCTGGAGTATAGTGGCACGATCATGGCTCACTACAGCTTTGACTTCTTGGGCTCAAGCGATCCTCCCACCTCAACCTCCCAAGTAGCCGGGACTATAGGCACAAGCCACCAGGCCCAGCTAATCTGTGTAGTTTTTGTACAGATGGGGCTTTACCATGTTGTCCAGACTGGTCTTGAACTCCTAGACTCAAGCAATCTGCCCACCTTGGTCTCCCAAAGTGCTGGGATTCCAGGCATAAGCCACCGTGTCCAGGCCTGTAACCAGATTTTAAAGGACTTTTAAGGATGTGCAAAAAGAGAGCTATTGGTGTAATAATTGAGATTAAGCTATTATAAACTCGATATTTCTGATCTGTTACAAACAGAAAGTAGCTTTTAGCTTTATACTTGTCCATTGATCACATAGATTTTGAAAATCTGACTTCCATTTCCCTGCATTTTCCATTGCATTTTTGTCATTGTTGCATTTCCTTGATGACTAATTATGTTGAGCTTTTTATCATATACTTATTGGCCTTTTGTGTATCTTTGGAGAAATGTGCCTTCAGAGCCCATTACTAAATTTATCAAGGCATGTGGTTTGGACTAAGGCTTCAGTGTTAAGACCAGTAGGGCCAAGAAATGCCCTTTTTTCTTGTAGTTCATTTGTTTTTTGTTTCTTGAGATGGAGTCTCACTGTGACACTCAGGCTGGAGTGCAGTGGTGCGATCTTGGCTCACTGCAACCTCTGCCTCCCGGGTTCAAGCGATTTTCCTGCCTCAGCCTCCTGAGTAGCTGGGACTACAGGCATGTGCCACCATGCCCAGCTAATTTTTGTATTTTTAGTAGAGATTGGATTCCACCATATTGGTTAGGCTGGTCTCAAACTCCTGATCTCAAGTAATCCACCCTCCTTGGCCTCCCAAAAGTTCATTCATTTCTAAAAACCACTGGAACACTGCAGATTCATCCTGGACATAACCCAAGAGACTTTAGTTCCAAAAGGCTATTGTGATAATATTTTTTCTATCACATGAACAAAATGAGCCACCTGTAAATCTTATTGAACAGGCTGCACTCTGTACAGTGTAAACAGGAAGAAACTTATTTTTCTCACCATTACGTTCCAACAATCTCTGTTGGCTGTCTCCCTGGCCCCTTGCTGGAGGTCCCAAGGCTGGAGCTTGAGGCTTGAGCAAATCCTATAGCTTTTCCAGTTACTTTCAGGTATAAAAGCAAATCTGATTTTTAAGGTGTTAAGAAGTCCAGTCTAATCTAATATCAAAACTTCAGTCACTATTCCATTCACAGCTCTGACCTTCCCTCAACTCAGGTGTCATCTACAGCTCTGTGGACCAGCAAAAGTAAAGGCATGTGAGTCTGTGTCTTTATTCTCCTTATTCTACCCTTTCCCTTATCCACACTGCTATTTTTTGGTCTCTCCAGGGTCAGGACAGTAGGAGGAAAGAGGGGTATAGAGATCTTATTTGATTAGTATTGTGATTGAATGGTGGCCCCCTGAAATTGATAGACAGTCCTACTTCCTAACCCTGGAACATGTGAATGTGACTTTATTTGGGAAAAAAAGGTCTTTATAGATGTCATTAAGTGATGTATTTGGGGATGAGATCATCCTGGATTACCTGGGCCCTAAGTCTAGTGACAGATGTTTTTATAAGAGACAGAAGAGAAGACACAGACACAGGGAAGGCCACATAAAGATGGAGGCAGACATTGAAGTGATGTGGCTACAAACCAAGGGATGCCTGGAGCCACCAGGAGCTGGAGGAAGCAAGGAAAGATGCTCCCTTACAGCTTTTGGAGGGAGCGTGGTCCCACCGACCCCTTGATGTTAGACTTCTGTCTCTAGGGCAGCGATAGAATAAATTTCCATTGTTCTATGTCACCCAGTTTGTGGTCATTTGTTGTCTGCCACAGGAAACTAATACAATCAGCAATGTTGGTATCAGAGCCCTCTGTGTACTGATGTTCAAATGCTATTAGATTGGTGCAAAAGTAATAGCAGCTTTTGCCATAATTTTTTTTTAATTAATGGCAAAACCTGCAATTACTTTTGCACCAACCTAATACCTCTTTTGTCCTTTGGAGATTTTTCGAGGGACCCTCCCTTTGCTGGTGGCCCCTTCTCACCCATTCCATGGTTCAGACGCTGCACCCTCTGATTGACTGCCAGCTCCTGCTTTTGGGGCACATCGCACACAAACATTTTCTGTCAGGTTACCTCACCTGCAAGGAGGCCTCTTGGTCAGGGTCCTTCCAAGACAGCCCAGGTCCAGCTGCTTGCTTGATGTGCACTTAGCCCATGGGAACAACCCAGCAGCTGTGCTCCACACCCAGCTCCAGAAGCAGGGCTGTTCCCTCTGCAGCTGTCTTGTCATCATCACAGTCGGTCCTAGATAGTTCTAGCTAGCTTCTTGCCTATTCTGGGTTTTTTTTTTTTTTTTTTTTTTTTTTAGGAGAGTCAGACACCATTCTACAACAGGGCCAACTGTGCCCTTTCAGGACAGGGGCACCTGTCAATCTCTCTGAGTGGTTCTCTCAAAGTCTCCCTCACTTACCTTGGAGTGGGGATGGCAAGGAGGCTTCCAGAACTGTAACCACCCTCTTTCACGCTTGCCTTCTCCTGTACATAAGCTGAAGAGTGACAAGGGGGTATGAGTGGCAGGAGTTTTTGGCTCACTACTTAGTAAGCCTGAGTAAATGGTCTAACATCTCTCATTAGAACCGGCAGACACTTAACATTGTGCTCAGCTTTGAGGCTTTGAACAAAACTGAGTGAGGAAATGTCCCCTTTAACATCCTCTTGTACCTGTAGTAATCTGCAGATCAGTTCCATATCTTTCATTCTCCTTTTCTACACAATTTGTCCATTTTGCTAATTTCCCTAGAAGGTATGTTATTCTAACATAGATTTATGGCAATATATTTAGTGGAGAAATGATGAAGGACCAGAAAGTCTGGCTTCACTCACCTCTTGGTTGATATGGTTTGGCTGTGTCCCCACCCAAATCTCATCTTGAATTGTAGTTCCCATAATGTCTATGTGTTGTGGGAGGGACCTGGTGGGAGGTAATTCAATCATGGGGGCAGTTACCCCATGCTATTCTTGTGATAGTGAGTTCTCACAAGATCTGATGGTTTTATAAGGGGTGTTTCCCCTTTTGCTCTGCACTTCTCCTTGCTGCCACCATGTGAGGAAGGACATGTTTGCTTCCCCTTCTGCCATGATTGTAAGTTTCCTGAGGCCTCCCCAGCCCTGCAGAACTGTGAGTCAATTAAACCTGTTTCCTCATTAAATTACTCAGTCTTAGATATTTCTTCACAGCAGTGTGAGAACATACTAATACATTGGTGCATATCATAAGATGAAAATTCAGAGGCAGTGCAACAACATCTTTACTATTTTGTTACTAGGGATTCTTCAAAATTCTCTTTAATCTGAAAAATATAGAAGCACAAAATGAAATGGAACAAGGGGACACCAACTCTACTCAAAGACCTATGCCTGCCTATGCAGTTGCTATTTACATTGCTCTGAAGAAATCTGAGCCGAGGCCTGTCATCTGGGGTTTTGTTCTGCCAGAGTAGCTTGTTACCAGGGAGTAGTACAGTCTGCTGGTGATCCTGACATGTGGACTGCCCCATGAAATGCCTCACTTCATTTTGGTTCTCTAGTTTTTGTTTTAAAGGGAAGTCATTTTGTAACAGCAGTTCATCAGCATAGTGAGACATAAGCATTAAACATTGAAGCATTGGTCTATGCTGCTTCCTTTATCTTTCGTTCTTGTACCGCATGGCCTCATGGCTCATTCTCATGGACTGACACTGTACACACCACCCACAGCCGTTCTTTCATGATGTGACCTGGCATGCTGCCAGGAGGACGTATTCATCAACAGTGACAATATAAAGGACCCCCGTGTTCTCTTCTTAGTCTTCATTGGAAGACACATTTGGCCAGAAGTGCACTGTTCTGATTTACAGTGCCCAAGAGAAGGGCTTTTCCATTCCAGCCTCATTTTCTCACAAAAAATCCTAATACGTGGAGCTGCTGCACCATTTGGCTCATAAAATAATGTTTATTTTTATTTTTAAATTTTTATTTATTTTTTGAGACAGAGTCTGACTCTGTCACCCAGGCTGGAGTGCAGTGGTGTGATCTCGGCTCACTGCAACCTCCACTTCCTGAGTTCAAGTGATTCTCCTGCCTCACCCTCTCGAGTAGCTGGGATTACAGGTGTGTGCCACCACACCCAGCTGATTTTTTTGTATTTTTAGTAGAAATGGGGTTTCACCATGTTGGCCACGGTGGTCTAGAACTCTTGATCTCAAGTGATCCACCCACCTCGGCCTCCCAAAGTGGTGGGATTACAGGAGTGAGCCACTGTGCCCGGCAATAATGTTTATATTAGTTGTTCTTCATTTCAATCCTTGGCTCAAATACCACCTAGGTTTCTGGTTGCTGAAGAGAATGAAGGTGTCAACTCTTTTGTCATTATGAGAGTAGATCTATTAGACTGGTATGTGGCCTGGGATAATTACATGTACTCGATCTCAGATTTGCATTATGGGGTTCACATGGGGGGCTTTGGTGAGTTTGGACCACCCAGCTTCAGCACACCTTCCAAACAGCCAATCAGGTGCCTATTCTGCCCTAGCCAGGTGGCAGCCAGATGACCCCAGCTGGCCCAATTGTACATCCCTCCCTGGAATGTGAATTTTGAGTAGAATAATGTGGAGTCGAAATACGGTGAAAGATCATTCAGGTGAGGGTGGTATCCTTATGAGACCATTCCTCCAATGGCTCCTTTCCCATAGTTCTGCTTCTAGCCCAGTGGCCCATTGCCAAAGCTGGCTGGCTGGTCTCTCCCTCCACCTGTACACTCCTGCTATCCTTACTGTAACTGTCCTCTGCTGGGTCTGTTTCGGTGGCTTGCTAACAGTAAACACTAACTGACGCAGCCTTTCTTAATGTGGCTGTGTGATTTGAAGGACATCAGAAGAGAATCCCTGACCTTACCATGGTGCTGGAATTTCTCTCTTATTCATTCCTTTGGATGAAGACATTGGAAGCCGGTATTATAAAACAGCAACTATTACTTAGGAAAGGTTACACTTGAAGCTCTTTATTCCCTATGCCTGAGTTATCTTGTAAGGATCGTCTACCTTCACTTGTCAGAGACCAGTGGAATGGGATGCAGGATAAGTAAATGTTGATTGGGAGAACTGGGAGGGAATGAAAGGTCTGAAAGATTGGATTCTTCGATATCTTAAGGGTGACTGAACTGGAAGGTTCTGGGTACCCAGAAAGAAGCTTGAGTTCATAAAACACCAGAGAGGAGAAGAAATGGAGCAAAGAGGGAGTAGGAGATACTGAAAACAGCGCTGCTGTTTGCCTGGTGGCAGCCACACACATGCAGCCACAAGGGGGCACTGCTGGACCTCTGAGAGGAGATTCCAAAAAAGTGATGCAAGCGGAAAGCGTCTCACATTCAGCAGGAGAGCTGGGTGTGGATAGACTGGGCTCGTCTTAGGAGGAAAAAGACTTAAAAGAGTAACAGGGATAGAAAAATGAGACGTAGAAACTTCCATCACTATCCAGAAAGACTAAAAGATATGGGGCAGGTGAGAGTTCCAGGCTCCTGAGCAGTAGGAATATTTCCTCAAGCTTCAGCCCCTGGGCCCATAGAACTCCCTCTCCAGATTCCGATGCCATTCACCTCCAGCAACCTGGATGGCAGGCCAGGGAACACCCACAGCAAAAGTCATCTGCGGCTGGATTATACCTGAGTCTGTGTAACTTCAGCCACAACCTACCTGTCACTGGGAGGTGAATTCACTCTAGGTGTCCCAAGTCATTTGGCACAAAGCCAGACAGATGAGGTTCATCTTAAGGGGTAGGAGCAGTAATACTTTTACTTTTTGAAGTAAGTTCTTACGAAAGTATGACACATATATAGAAAAGTCAGTGTACAAATCATAAGTGTACTGCTTGTTAATTTTCACAGTGAACATGCCCATTCAAAAAGCATCATGAAACAAAATTACCAGGCCCCACAAAGTTCCCCCCTTGTGTTCCCTTCCAGCAACCCCCAACCATGGGTAAAAGCATAAACAGAATCCCAGCTTCACCATTATAGATTAATTTTGCCTGATTTTGAAGCTTAAGTAAACCGTAGTGTACAGTATGTACTTTCTGGTGTCTTTTGATTAATGACATATTTTTGAAATTTATCTGTGTTGCTGTGGGTAGCATTCGGTTGTTCATTCTTGTGTCTTCATAGTCTTTTATTGAATGAGTACACTACAGTGTATCCATTCTAACAATGGATATTATGGATATTTGGGTTGTTACACTGTGACTAATACAAATAGTGCTACTATTCATTTCTATTGAGTATATACCTAGCAGTGGAATTCTGCATTGGTAATGCTATTTTTGGTCATAAATGATGACCAAAAATTTTAACCATAAATAGACAATACCAAGTCTCTTGTATGATTTGTGTACCTGAAAAAGGCAATTTCAAAATGTTGTCATTGAAATAAATATATAGGCCATCAAAGAAATTTTTGAGAAGGAAAGGGTAATTAGCTCTTACGTAATGACGTTCAGCACTCTTCATGCTATAGAAAGTGACCATAGAGAGGAGGAAACCAAACAGACACATAAAGCAACATAGAAAGGTAAAACAATTTATATGACTCTACCAAATTGATTAAAGGTTTACACAAGATAATTATTTTGGTCAAAAATGTGCATATGTAACCCCTCTATTTTATACATATGTAACGTTTTTATCTTAAGCCCATTTAGGGGCAGCTCTTCCTGGCCCCAGGCCAGACTCTCACCACCGCAGCATACTACAGCCTCCCAAGATGATGTAAGCCTATTAATAAATAATTTTACAGATTTCTCATGTGCATATTATACTAGAATTTTTAATGAAGCATAGATATAATGTTTAAAAGTGCAAATTTTTTTATTATACTTTAAATTCTGGGGGACATGTGCAGATCTTGCAGGATTGTTACATAGGTATACACATGCCATGGTGGTTTGCTGCCTCCATCCCCCCATCACCTACATTAGGTATTTCTCCTAATGTTATCCCTCCCCAATCTCCCCACCCCCTGCTATCCCTCCCCTAGCCCCCCACCCCCCAACAGACCCCAGAGTGTGATGTTCCCCCCTTGTGTCCATGTGTTCTCATTGTTCAATACCCACTTATGAGTGAGAACAATGCAGTGTTTGGTTTTCTTTTCTTGTGTCAGTTTGCTGAGAATGATGGTCTCTAGACTCATCCACGTCCCTGCAAAGAACATGAACTCATCCTTTTTTATGGCTGCATTGTACTCCATGGTGTGTATGTGCCACATTTTCTTTATCCAGTCTATCCTTGATGGGCATTTGGGTTGGTTCCAAGTCTTTGCTATTGTACACAGTGCTGCAATGAACATACGTGTACATATATCTTTATAATAGAATGATTTGTAATCCTTTGGGTATATAGCCAGTAATGGGATTGCTGGGTCAAATGGTATTTCTATTTCTGGGTCCTTGAGGAATTGCCACATTGCCTTCCACAATGGTTGAACTAATTTACACTCCCACCAACAGTGTAAAAGTGTTTCTATTTCTTCACATCCTCTCCAGCATCTGTTGTCTCCAGATTTTTTAATGATCCCCATTCTAACTGGCATGAGATGGTATCTCAATGTGGTTTTGATTAAAAGTGCAAGATTTCTAAAAAGGTCAACCTAGAACCCCATTCTCCACATACAAAAAAGACCCTTATTTGTATGTACAAAAATGCCAAAGTTCATATTACCTTACCATTCTTTGACCAGACAGAATGATGAAGCTGCATCTATACAACTCCAGGACAATACTTTGAATAGGGACAGAACACAGCTATTTGGTATCTGTAGTCATGGTCTGATGGAATTAGAGAGAAGAAAGGTTGAGTTCATTTACATTGGTTTTTCAGATTTTGACTCAGTCTAAGCCTTTTTGACATTTTTAGAGGGACTCAGACTTGTCAAAGGAGTTTTTTTTTTAATCCCACTTAAAATCAACATACTGAAATAAATTCACCAACATTCAATAAAAGCCAGTTTTTAAAATAGAAATGTGTCTAGCCACTACCTCTACCCCCCTATTCCTTCCTGGGGAGAAACTATCAGTGCTTTGGACTGTCAGGCTGATAGCTTGCTACTTTTCATGAGAACTGCATTTACCGAATTGATGCTAAATAGTCATTATCCAATTCATCCTGTCAGGTTTCCAAAACACTTTAACTGTTCTAAGAGACGAGCCCATTTGACTCAAAAAGCAAATAACCACTTTTGGAGGAGAGTATCAAATTATAACATGTTCCAAAACTGTGATGCTTCTCCCTCAAAACTTGGAAGGATTTCACTCTATGTTTGTTTCTTTTGCAGAAATTAAATCACCTAACTGATATAGTCTGATTGGAACAGGATTTCAATAGTAGTCCTGGGGAAGTAAGTTCCAGAAAGTATACTTCTCTTCACTCAAGGGCCCTATAAATGGGAGAATGTTATTTGCAAAGTTACGGATTTGTGAGAGGTCACCATTACTATAAGTCTTTCTGTCGTCCCCTCATCTAATTCATTCTAGAAAATCAAGGGTCTATGTTGGGAAGTGATTCTCCAAAGGTCTGCCCATCTTACGCACATAAGCCCTGGCAGCCTTTGTTCTCAACTACTTTTTCTTTCTCTTTTTGAGACTGAGTTTCACTCTGTCACCCACGTTGGAGTGCAGTGATACAATCTAGGCTCACTGCAACCTCCGCCTCCCAGGTTCAAGCAATTCTCACCCCTGGCTTTTTTTTTTTTTTTTTTTTTTTTTTTGTATTTTTAGTAGAGACAGGATTTCACCATCTTGGCCAGGGCGGTCTTGAACTCCTGATCTCGTGATCCACCCGCCTCAGCCTCCCAAAGTGCTGGGATTACAAGCGTGAGGCACCGTGCCCGGCCTCTTTTCAAGGATGTTTGTATAGTGAACAGCCTTGGGGAATAGGGATAGCATCTTTCAGGGAGACTTGGTTCCTAAGATGATAAAGGTATTGTCTCTTCCCAGGACAAAGTTTGGGAAGCTTTGCTATCAACTCTTATTAAATTGGGGATTTGCAAAACTCAGGGCTCCTTAGCTGTGGCACAAGCTCACTGTGTATGCTGCACTCTGTGGCCCAGGCTGGAGTCCAGTGGCATGATACTGGCTCACTGCAACCTCTACCTCCCAGGTTCAAGCAATTCTCCTGCCTCAGCCTCCCAAGTAGCTGGGATTACAGGTGTCCACCACTACACCAGGCTAATTTTAGTATTTTTAGTAGAGACGGGGTTTGACCATGTTGGCCAGGCTGGTCTCGAACTCCTGACCTCAAGTTATCCACCCACCTCTGCCTCCCAAAGTGCTGGGATTACAGGTGTGAGCCACCGCGCTTGGCCGAGCCTAGTGTTTTTTACCAATATCTATGAAACCAGGATAGGCTAACCTGCTAACTTGTAATTCAGATAAAACATCAGGCTTTTCACAGTTCTGACCTATGAAGACATCTCCAGGTAAAAAATATTCCATAGCCAGCCCACAAGTATTCTGTGTTTTCAAGGAAAAAGGAGAGAACAAAAAACGCAGGCTTCCAGCCAGGCATGGTGGCTCATGCCTGTAATCCCAGCACTTTGGGAGGCCGAGGCGGGTGAGTCACCTGAGGTCAAGAGTTGGAGATCAGCCTGGCCAACATAGTGAAACCCCGTCTCTACTAAAAATACAAAAATTAGCCAGGCATCGTGGCGTGCACCTGTAGTCTCAGCTACTCGGGGTCTGAGACAGGAGAATTGCTTGAACCCAGGAGGTGGAGGTTACAGTGAGCTGAGATTGCACTGCACTCCAGCCTGGGCGACAGAGCGAGACTCGGTTTCAAAAACAAAAAAAACAACAAAATTGCAGGCTCCCTCAGGCTAGGCTGGAGGCAGGCCAGTGCCGTCTTAGGGAGGCATCAAGTAAGCGCCTGAGCAGTGGCAATACAGGGGTCACCCAACTCCCAGCTGCCATCTTTCAGAAGAGGTATAGGATACACCCTCCAGGCTAGTTGGAAGTCCCCTGAGGTCTGTAAGGGAGGGGCAGGTCAGACATCCCCAGCCACAAGGAGGCTTTTCCCAGCCCCCAGAGCTGTTGGTAAACTTCTGAAGGGATCCACAGGTGGGGTGGAGGCCTGACAGGTTGGGTCAGGAAAAGAGGATGTGAGGGAGAGCCAAGACTGGACTTCAGAACACTGGTGGTGACTCAAGGATAAAAAGACATGATCACAAAAGCAGTAGCATAGGCAGCCAGTGGACCTGCCAAGATGCCCCATCTCACTGTAATCAGCAAGAAGCTGGTGTCTGCCCTCAGTGAGGTTGACTGCAATGATTTGCTAATATGAACTGTGTGCAGAGGGTGAGGGAATACTACTCTCACTCCACTGCTAGTGGGCCTGTGAATTGGTGAAGTCACTTAGGAGGGGAACCCGGCAGTAACTACAATGAAAAAGACTGTGCATGTCCCATGGGAGAAATGTGACTGGAGTTCAATCAGCACCCTCAGAAGCCAGGTGCGTTCCCCTTGAAAATGGAATAGGGAGAAAGAGAAGCTCCCAAGATGACATCTCCATGACAACAGCAAACATGTCCAGGCTTGATGACATTATGTGCCCTGGGGTTTTACCTGGTTTAGGGTAGGTTTCCATGTTGTCATCTTCGTTTGGGTAAATCTGAGGCAGACAGAGGGTAGTAACCTCCCCACGGATTCCCACTACTTGGCTGTCAACCACTGTGCTCTGCTGTGTGGCAGGGGAGTGGAGGGAGGCCACTCTCTTGTTGGAGAGTTAAAGCGACCCTCCCATAGATCCATGCATCTTACAGATACTGAGCATCAGCCCCAGAACCTGCCCAGAATTGTGTAACTGTGGTAGCAATGCCAGCTCTGGAACTATCTCTCCAGGACTGGTCTTGGTTTGGAAGACCTAGAGAAGGCCAGTGGGAAATTGATTCTCTAAATTGCTAGGAGATTACTAGGAGAACATTTTCCATACATCTGAAGGTTTAATGCTTCAAGTTCCAAATGGTGGCTGGGCGCGGTGGCTCATGACTGTAATCCCAACACTTTGGGAGGTTGAGGCAGACAGATCACCTGAGGTCAGGAGTTCAAGACCAGGCTGGCCAACATGGCGAAACCCCATTGTACTAAAAATACAAAAATTAGCTGGGTGTAGTGGCACACACCTGTAGTCCTAGCTACTCAGGAGGCTGAAGCACGAGAACCGCTTGAACCCGGGAGGTCAAGGTTGCAGTGAACCCAGATTGCGCCGCTGAACTCCAGCCTGGGCAACAGTAAAACCGGGTCTCAAAAAAAAAAAAAAAAAAAAGATCCAAATGGTTTTATTTTAAGCACTTGTGATGGTAATTTTTCTTAAAAATACATGGTCAATTTCCTTGTTTGTTTTTTAATGTTTTACTGTGGAGAATTTGAAACACACAAAAAAGTAGACCACTTAGTATTCTGAGACCCCCATCACTCAGTTTCGTCAATTATCAACTCATGGCTTTTCTTGTTTCCTCTAGACCAGAGGTCGACAAACTACAGTTTTTGAGCTCAGTCTGGCCAGCTACAGGCTTTAAAATTAACTTTTTAAAGAATGCAACCACTCCCATTCATTTTCATATTGCCTATGGCTGCTTTTGTGCTACAGTGGCAAAGTTGAGTAGTGGTGACAGAGATGTCTAGCCCACAGAGCCGGAAATATTTACTGTATGGCTCATTCCAGAAAAAAAGTTTATCTCTTCTTCTAGATACCCTCATTGACTCCGCCCTCTCTCCCCATTGTTTTTGAAGCAAATCCCAGACCCCATGTAATTTCATCTAAGTAGTTCAGTGTGTTTCTCTAAAGGGAAGAATTCTTTCTTTATAAAAAGCACAACCACAGTGCCATTATCCCACCTAAAAATATTGCTTAATATTGTCAGATATCTTGCAAGGGCTCAAATTTCTACTTGTCTCCTTGTTTTCTTAAACAGTGAATACTCAACGACTCTGTGCGGAGCCAGTGCTCAAGTGTCACCTTCTTGCTTTGCTCTTGGAGATAATGGAGAGATATTTGAGGGGTTTTTAGATGTGACAAAGCTCTGAGACCAGTCTTAAGGTTATAGCAACATGGCTCAGGGTTCTTTGCTCCAGGAGCATGTTACCTAACTAAAGGTACAACCCCTCTCCAGGGACCCCTGTTCTGGACAGTTTTGGATCATTTCCTTGGTTAGGATCAGCCTTCAGTCTGGGGAAGAGTGGAGGTAGTGTTTTGAGGAGGGAGTAGGACCTCCTCCTTGGTCACATGGCTGGATACAGCCACCCCTTTGTGAATTATTAGAAGAGGATCCTCACAGGCCAAACACCACCCAGCCTGAAACAGGCAGGCCTGTTCTGCCAGTTTGTTTCATTCCCCTAGAGGGAAGCAATGAGACAGCCTGTGGAACAGGGAGAGGATCATGCCACATGGGTCACATCTGCTGACAGTTGTCTACCTCCTTGCCTTTAAGAATTCCAAACAGTGTCATTCAGTACACCTTCTTGCTGTGATAAAGGCCCAAATACGGTCTTGAAATCCTCAACTCAGGGCTTTAGTCAGCCAATGGCATTTGGCCTTAGCAGGCAAAAATGGGGGTTCATGTCATTGTTATTTCAGTAGTTAATATTAACTTATGGGGCTGAAGGATGTGAGGACATCCTAGTGAATGTTACTTAGTGTGTACAAGCAAACAGCCAAGCAGCAATCAGTGATAAATAATTGGGCAGCACTACAGTTCGTGGAAGGTTGAAGATCATGGTTTTGTTGGAACATTCAGCCTGCACAGTTGTGTAATTTTCTCTAACTGTGCTTAACAGCCTGGAGACACAATGGAGAAAAGAAGGTAGTTGGGTTGATTGGGGACTCTTCCTGGTGGCAGTGGAAAACACATGAGCCTGGGACTTGACGGGCATTGACAAGTGTGTCTTTGAAGAGATGATGGGCCTCAGAGTCTAGGCTATGTTTTATTAGAGAGGAAAGTCAAGCCAAGAGGAGGTCAAGAGATAGGAGGAAAATGGAGATGTCAAGGGAATGGAGGTTTCAAAAAGGCCAAAGAGTAAATGTAAGGGGAGTAGGAAGAGAGGGAAGCCAGAGAGACCAGAGAGTGGGATGTTGGCGTTCAAGGGTTCACAGGCAATTATCAAGTCCAAGGGGTGGCCACGGTATAGTGACTGAGGAGGAGGTGATGGTAACTGGGATAGATGAGGTCAAAGGACTGTGAGGCCAGAATCTTGGATGGGTATTTGCATAGATATTGCCATGCTGGTCAATGACAATGGCTAGGCAGGACAGAAGGCTGTAGAACTATTTACCTGCACCTCTAAGCAACAACAGATTTTACATTACAGAAATGACAGGTGCTGAATAAGCGTGGAATAAGGAGAATGCCATTGTCAACTTTAGACCCTGTCAGCTGTGGAGTGTGGGAAGATGAGTGGTTTTCATTTGATAAGACTGCAGGGGGAGAGATGTCCCTTGGAGAGAGCCCAGTTTCAGCTAAGCTTGAGAGATGGAAGAAGAGACATTTAAGCGTGAATTAAGATGGAGGGGGATTTGTTTACCAGACAATGGAGCATGTGTAGTGGGGGTAGAAATAGTGGGGAGAAGTGCCAAGCGGAGTGAGCCCATTACAGAGTGGGCATGAGAGCGGGGAGCTGATGGGTGAGAAGAGGGGGAGTTTGCATGTTGGGTGGTGGCCAGGGATAACAGATACGAGAGTCATAGCTGAACTAGCTGACTTTCAAAGGTTTCACAAGGAATCCAAGTATGATTTAGTACTGGTGCAGGCTAGAAGTGCCTGACATCATAGGCTATTGACTGAAATTCAAAACAATATGTTGGTATTTAAGGATCTAACAAGTTAGTCCTTAAGAGTCTCCCAGGAGAGTGATCACTTGGGTCTGCATTATGCTGTTTGAAATCCTAGATAGGCCAAGAGAGGACTTGTTTTTCTCTTACTTAAGAAAATGTCCAGCAGTGACAAGTCTGGGAAAGGGGTAGAGACTCAACAAAATCATCAGGGACCCAGGCTTCCTCCAGTTATGTACTTCAGAAGGTGAGGACCTTGCCCTCTTGATCTCAAGGGGGTTCATGTAGCTCCTGCCTTTACAGCCACATTGCAAGCAAGAAGGAGGAAGGGAAATGCCAAAAGAGGGGGCTGCCAGCTGGGAGCCCCTTTAATGATCCTTCCTGAAAGCTCCAAGAATAACCTCGGCTTCCATCTCAGGGGCCTCCCCATCTGTAAGAGAGGCTGGGAAATGTAGTCTATTAGTTGAGCACATTGCCTACCTACCCCCTGCTAAAAATCTACTTACATGTGGTCATATTGGTAAGGAAAAAGATAAGAATGGATATTGTGTAGGCAACCATGAGTCTCTGCTGCAGATTTCAGAGGAACATGAAACTTAACTGAGCATTATGCACTGATTTTCTATCCATATGTAGCAGACTTCCCAGGCCTCCTGATTTCATTTCTCATTTAACATTTCTTCCTTTAGCCTAAATCAGTGGGGCACTGTCCTTCATTGTAAATTCTCCCCTCCATCGTCCTTTCTTTTTTCTTTTTGAAACAGGGTCTCACTCTGTGGCCCAGGCTGGAGTGCACTGGTGTGATCACAGCTCACTACAGCCTCAACCTCCCAGGCTCAGGTGATCCTCCCACTTTAGCCTCCTGGGTAGTTAGGACTACAGGTGCACACCACCATGCCCTGCTAATTTGTGTAGTTTTTGTAGAGATGGGGTTTTGCCATGTTGCTCAGGCTGGTCTCAAACTCCTGGCTCAAGAGATTCACCTACCTCCTCCTCCCACATGGAGTTGCTGAGATTACAGGCATGAGCCACCATACATGGCCCCATTGTCCTTTCTTCTAAGCCACATTATGCTCTCAAATGTCCTTGGTCACTGAAGAGACAGGGGTTCTTCTTTAAGTTCTACAATATCAGAAATCACTTATATTAGTTAACTTTTGCTGTGTAGCAAACTACCCCAGATTTTAGTGGCTTAAAATAACTATTTTTATTATCTCTCAGGATTCTGTGGGCTGATTTGCCTTAGCTGGGCAGTTTTTCATCTGGTCTCACCAGAAACACTATTTTTGTGGTTTCCATAACTAGCAATTATCCTAACAGATACAGTTACAGCCCTGTATAGATTTTGTATGCCCAGATTCCCTCACAGTAGGGAAAACCAATGTGGTCCCCACCTCATCTTAAAAGGTTGTGTGTGTTGGTTGTATTAAAGAGATATTGTTGAAGAAGGATTAGTTAGAATTTAAGTATTTTAAAACCTTCAAGAGTGAGGTTTTAATTTTATATTAAAATTAAATTTTAAAGATTAGTAAGTGAATCACCTCTCTTTTCTTCCTCCCATGGTTCAATGCCTTAATTGCTTTAGGTAACAGAGAGCAAATATCTGGAGAACCTTCGTGTTTCTAACCCAGAATCTTAAACAGAATATCAAATTGTTCTCAAGGAATACACTCAGGATTCCTACACAAAGCTCTTCCTGAATTTGGAAGAAAAAGAAGGCATCTGCGTTTCTTTGAATCCTGCTACCTGCTCATCTAGTTTTAGGTAGTTCTCTGAGGCTTTAAACTCAACAATATATGCTGGCTGGGTGTGGCGGCTCACTAGTATAATCCCAGCATTTTGGGAGGCTAAGCAGAGAGGATCGTTTGAGGCCAGGAGTTCAAGACCAACCTGGGCAACATAGCAAGACCTCATCTCTAAAAAATAAAAAACAAACAAAAACCCCAATATATGTGAATCTGCTTTGCAGTCATAAGGCCTAGTAAAGCAGTCATATTTTCCCATAATAGAAAGTACCTTTGGGGCTGGGTGCAGCGGCTCAACCTTATAATCCCAGCACATTGGGAGGCCGAGGTGGACAGATCACCGGAGGTCGGGAGTTCGAGACCAGCCTGACCAACATGGAGAAACCCCATCTCTACTAAAAATACAAAATTAGCCAGGCATGGTGGCATATGCCTGTAATCAAAGCTACTCGGGAGGCTGAGGCAGGAGAATTGCTTGAACCTGGGAGGCAGAGGTTGCGGTGAGAAACCAGGTGAACCTGGGAGGCTGAGATTGTGCCATTGCACTCCAGCCTGGGCAACAAGAGTGAAACTCTGTCTCAAGAAAACAAAACAAAACAAAACAAAAATGTACCTTTACAAACTATGAAGTAATAGTAAAAAGAATGAAAACTATGTTTTTCAGAAAAGCAAATAATCATTTACATAAGTAAATAGAATCAACAATGTATTTTCTTACTTAGAAAAATTAAACCATGACACAAGATGATTATTTGGATATTATTATTACAAAGAATTTAAATATACAAGCTTGGCTATGAAAGATCCAGCTAAGCCACTTAGGCGAAAGTCTGTCTCTGAAGTCATAGTTTTTAAGAAGTATCATAAAAGTCAAACAGCTAAACATTTCTCTGTACTTTTAAAAAAAAGTTTCTAGAAATGTTGTAGAGAGAAGCTCACCAACTTAAGTAGACAGATCAGATATACTGGGGAGGGAAGATAAACTGACATTTCCGTATTTTATAAAATAACGTGGAAAGATTCAGAAATGAATGAGAAGATACAGTGATGCTATAAAGCAAATATTGGCATATCTTATACAAGAAAGACATCTTACAATAATATTTCTGTTGGTATATTACAATTTTTCAGCTAGTATTTCTAAAATGCCAGGGGTCTTATGATGCAATATCCAAAAACAGGGAACTGGCATACAAAGTCAAATATAAAGATAGTAACATTCAGTCCTCCACAGATAAAAGGCTGTCTGGACATAAGCCTGAAACAAGCAAGACGCTGTCCACTGCGATTTCACTGATTTTGCCCTTGCCACGTTCTGCTTCAAAAACGATCTAATAATGGAGAGAGAATTTAAAAATTACTTCAAACTGCTCAAAGCAATGATATAATCAAACTATCTAATAGTTGTTAACTTGTGTCCCTATTGCATAGAAACCGGCTTCAACATTGAATATACGGTAATAGATTATTTTCTAGATGCCAGGTGTCTACACTGAGAGAACTACATTTGGTGAAAACAAGGTCATAGCAAAGCCCACGTGGATTCAGAAAAACCCCATAAAGCTGAGAAGAATAAGATTTAAAAAGAAACTTTGGCATTCCCATTTAAAGAAAAGCAAAACAAAAAATAAAATATGGTTTTCTTTACAAAAACCAAGTGAGAAGAAATTTAATATTCCTCACAAACATCTAATAAAAAACTATATAGTCAAAAGGGAATTGTTTTGATACATTTAGATTTTGGTAGTTTATAATAGTGTAATTATTTTTCTTAAAATAGTGGTTTTCGTATTTAGAGATTATCTGGAATGTTGTTTTCATGTGTTGAAAATGTTTCATAATATGCTGGCCAGGTGTAGTGGCTTATGCCTATAATCCCAGCAATTTGAGAGGCCAAGGTGGGTGGATCACCTGAGGTCAGGAGTTTGAGACCAGCCTGGCCAACACGGAGAAACCCCGTCTCTACCAAAAATACAAAATCAGCCGGTCGTGGTGGTGTATGCCTGTAATCCCAGCTACTTGGAAGGCTGAGGCAGGAGAATCGCTTGAACCTGGGAGGTGGAGGTTGCGGTGAGCAGAGATCGCCATGCCATTGCACTCCCGCCTGGGCAACAACAGCGAAACCAATTAAAAAAAAAAAAAAAAAAAAAAAAAAAAGAAAATGTTTCATGATATGCTATAATCACTTTTGTCTACTGAATTTATTAATAATCAAAAGAGAAACAAACTTCTTTATAGTTTAGAAATTTCTAATATAGAGAGAACAGAGGATGAATACCAGAAAAATTATCTTCAAATTGGATACAGAATGACAGGGGACTCATTTAATAAAATTAAGGATATACGGTGACTATTTTATATTCATTCATTTATCCAAACATGTTTTTAAATAAATATGATTAAAATCCATATTTGCTGAATGAAGGTTTTATTTATCTATTTATTTTTATTTTTTTGAGATGGAGTCTTGCTCTGTCACCCAGGCTGGAGTGCAGTGGCACAATCTCAGCTCCCTGAACCTCTGCCTTCCAGGCTTAAGTGATTCTCATGCCTCACCTTCTAAGTAGCTGGGATTACAGAAATGTGCCACCATACCCGGCTAATTTTTATTTTATTTTTTTATTTTTAGTAGAGATAGGATTTCACCATGGTGGCCAGGCTGGTCTCAAACTCCTGGCCTCAAGTGATTCACCCACCTAGGCCTCCCAAAGTGCTGGGATTACAGGCATGAGCCACTGCGCCTGGCCTGAATGAATGTTTTTAAGTTTCTTCAATTGTAATGTTTTAAAAAAATAAATAATTTGTGTTAATGTTATAATCATATAAAACACTAGAAATACTGTTAAATTCAATAATTACGAAAATAATAATAGCTACATTTTATGGTGCACTTGTGCAATAACATTCACTCTAAAGAGAAGTATGTTTCCCATGCCTCCCATGAAGAAGGGACTAGGCCTAGGGATTTCTACAATCCTCAAAATCTGAAATAAGCAGATTTAGAGGACAGCAAAATGATCCTGATTCAAACATGATTAAAATTACCCTGGAACAAACATTTTAGAGAGAAAAGAATATTTAATTTGGAACATGTTATTCTTTAAAATAACATGCACATATAGCCTATCAAAATGAAATTCAACAATAGCCTACATATACTGTGGTTACAGATAGATAAAAATACACATTCGTGTGCAAAGTAAAATGTGAAGTATAAAAACACTCATGTTACTGTGGTATGATTATGAATCTTTACTTACTTTCAATAAATTAATTTCCTTTTGTCATTTCTAAACTTTTAAAATTCAAACTTATATAATTCAAACTTGTATAAATTGGCATTTTAAAGAAAGATCCTTTAAGAATCATGCTCACAACAATGCCACCATGCAACTATTCACTATCCCCAGCACCATCTCTTTTTTGCTTAATAAAGGATCACAGAATAGTTTTCAAAAATGAAGCAACTTTAGGCTTGCTATCATCACCATATCCAGCTTTCTCTGGCTCTCCAAAGAGGAGAAACCTCAGGGGACAAATGGAGATGACAAGTGTCTATGACTGCCCACTACCTGGGCTGCTCTCTTTTGCTCTCAACCTGAGTGCATTTTCTTGAGAAGTGTTGGAGACAAGCTATTACTAAGCAGCCAGTGATAGCACAACTGGGTATAGAAGTTTCTTTTTCCTCTAGTCTCTTCTCAGGAGGGAACTGCTTTCAGAAAGATGTACCTTTTGCACCCAAAGGAACTTTTAAAAAAAGTAGGGGTAAGCCAAACAGGCATTACAGCCAAAGAGGCATGCTTAGATCCAGGCATCTGTTCCCTGAATTCTTCAGTTCTGGGGGAAATCTTGATGGGGGAATATTGAAGGGTAAGGAAGCTTCCTTATGACTAATCCAGACTAAAGAATATGTTCCAGTTTAGCAATGTCATATTGGCTAATGTCATATGGGATAATGAGGGTGGGTATGTCTGCATCTTGGCATATGGTGGCTTTTCCAAAGACCCCTGACTGATAACCCCTGGATAACTAGAAATAAATGTCAGGATAATTAATTGACATACTAATTTTGTGCTTGTTTTTCTTTT
>CAUYLG010057805.1:0-27196 GCA_963573385.1 Cacajao melanocephalus | reverse complement strand
CTTGTCTCCCAATGACAGGGGATCCAGCCTCAGGGAGAGTAGGAGAAGGGCCCCATGGTTAGAGAAAAGAGCTGGAGCAGAGGCGCTCAGGTGGGAGCCAGCCTGGGCTGACAGACGGGCAGAAAGAAGGGCTGGAGTGGTGTAAATGGAGCCCAGAGAGACAGGAGATGAGGTCTGAGGGGAAGGCAGAGGACAAGGCAACGAGGACTTTGCAATATTTGGACTTTAAACAGGATGCGAAGCCACTAAAAGATCTTTAGTAAGGGATACACCACGTTCATGGACTGGAACACTCTGCTGTTGTAAAGCTGTTGGTTCTCCCAAATGTAACCTGTAGATTCACTCGAATCCCAATCCCAAAGTCCTTGCTGGAATTTTTGTAGAAATTGACAAGTTGACTCCAAAAAGTGTATAGACAGGCCAAGAATGGCCAAGACAATCATGAAAAGAAAAGAGATGGGAGGATCTACAGTACTGGATGTTAAGATGTATCATCATCACTCCAGTAACTAAGATGGTATTGGTCTGGTTCAAGGACCATCAAATAGATCAACAGAACTAAATAGAGGCCTGAGAAAAAGACACACATGTATAGTATTATTCTGTGACAAAAGTGGCACTGCTGACCACAAGCTTTTCAATACATTTTACTGGATCAGTTGGATGCTCATCCTCATGAAACTAGAACTCACAAGTAGACAAAATGACAATTCCAAGTGGATTGTAGGTCTAAATGTGGAAAGTAAAGTCATAAAGCCTCAACAACACACGTAAAGATATTCAAATCTTCAGTCTTGAAGATGTACTTCTACATTTTCTTCTAAAAGTTTTAGTTTTAGCTCTTATGTGTAGGTCTGTGACCCATTTTGAGTTGGTGTGTGTGTATGAAGGAAGGAAGGGGTCCAGCTTCATTCTTTTGCATGTGGCTGTCCACTTGTCCCAGCACCGTTTGTTGGAAAGACTCTTCCTTCTCCATTGGATTGGCTTGGCAGGCTTGTTGAAAATCAATTGACTTTGAATGTGAAGGCTGAGAACACTATCGTGCACTCTTAGCTTCACCTATGTAAAGATGTCTGCCTCCTGCCAAATCTGACATGACACTTGCTCAAAACAAGCTTTGTTTCCTGAGTTCTGTGGCCTTGTCTCATGTGGAAGGATCATGCCGAATTAACCCACGCCACGTCCACTCTGTGGGCCATGGCCATGCCCTGTCCCAGCTGTTTTGTTATCCGCTTTTTCAATTGGGAATATTTTTAAAACAGTTCCCCAATTCTTAAATATTTTTTGAGTGCTTGATTCTAGATAGGTACATTATATGGAATTCCTGAACCATTCTGACGCACACATTTCTGACACTAAATGTGTGGGGGTTTATATTTCCTTTTTTTTTTTTAATCCCCTCACTAACCAATTCTCCAACTCTCTGAACACCAACGGGGTATCCTACAATGCAGTTCTGACTCTAACCTACCCAGAGTTAGCACAGACCCCACAAGGTGAAGTCTCAACCCCACAAGACTGCCCCCACTTCTGATGCCAATCTCAGCATCTGCCCTCCCATAGTCTGACTGATTGGCTATAAACTGGAGGCTCCCACAAACCCCCTCCTGGGGTTAGATAATCTGCTACAAGAGTTCACAGGAGTCAAGAAGGCACTTAACTCATGATTGCTGGTTTATTACAAATAATACAACTCAGGAAAAGCCACATAGAAGAGACACACAGGGCCATGTATGGGGGCAGCATGGAGCTCCCAGGCCCACAGCAGGCGCCCACCCTCCCTGCACCCCACGTGCTCACCTGCCCGACAGCTCTCTGAGCCCTATCCTTTGGGGTTTCTGTGGCAGTCACGTTATTTAGGGCTGGCTGATTAAATAATTGGCCACCGGTGATTGAAGGCCTCCCGCAGCTGCTCTTTGGAGGCCCAGCGTGGGGCTCAAAGCTCTAGTCCTCTAATCACATCGTTGGTTCCTCTGGCAACCAGCCCCTTCCTGCAACTATCTAGGGGTCCACCAAGAGTCACCTCATGAGCACAAACTCAGTGTGGCTGGAGGGGCTTGTTATGAACAGCAAAAGACGCTCCCTCACCCCTGTCATTCAGGAAATTCCAAGGGTTTCAGACGCTCAGGGTCAGGAACAGGGACAAAGACCAAATGTCCATTTCGTATCATCACAGGGATTCCATGTGTATATGAATCAAGATTTACTTAATTCCCTATTACTAAAATTTAATTGTTTTAATTTGTTCCTGTTTTTATCAACTCCGTTAACAATTTCATCCCCAATATACAATTTTGTGCAGGCTCTCCAGTAGGCCTTGGAGAGAGAGAAGAATGCAAATTAAGTAAGAAAAGACATCTGCCCTTCAGAAGCTTGTGGTGAAGATCTCTTTTTCAAAAAGCTGTAAGATTGCTGCCCGACGTGGGACACACAGCCTAAAGAAGGGCGGGAACCGGCAAGGACGGCCCAGCCACGTGGAACCGTCTCCCGCAACCACGAGGGAGAGGTGGGTGCTCGGTGGCGCCACCGTGTGGAAGCTTGGGAAACAGAAAAGCAATTCTCTGCGCTCAGGGCCAGAGTTTCGCCGGGGTTTCTGACAGGAGTCAACTGTGACAGGAACAGCCCTGACCGTAAGTCAGAATACCACAGCGATCTCAGCTCACTGCAACCTCTGCCTCCCAGATGCAATCAGTTCTCTGCCTCAGCCTCCCAAGCAGCTGGGATTATAGGTGCCCGCCACCACGCCCAGCTAATTTTTGTATTTTTAGTAGAGACCGGGTTTCACTATCTTGGCCAGGCCGATCTTGAACTCCTGACCTTGTGATCCACCCGCCTCGGCCTTCCATAGTGCTGGGATTACAGGCGTGAGCCACCACGCCCCGCCACCCCTGCACCATTTGTCACTGGCTATAGGCCACCACCAGGGAGAGGCAGAGCCTTTTAGGTATTTCCAGGCCTGGAGGCTCCTCTGGAGCAGGGGCTGCTCTTAGGTGAAGGGTACCGTCATGCCCTGCTAGAGTGGCCAACACGGACAGAAGCTGGTGACGGGCACATGGATCAGATAACAGGGATGTGGGTGGGGCATCACAGCATCTACTGTGGTCCACACCTTGTGCCCACTCAGACCCATACGGTTCTCACATCAAATTCATGCCATCCAGCGATTACTTCTCCAATTCTAGCTGGTTTTGATTTCTGGATAATTTTACAAGAGAAGAGTTGGGGGCTACTATAGGCCTTACTACTGCAGTTGTTTTTAAGGTCACAGCTGATGCACATCCTCTCCCCACTTTGCCATTTATTATAGATTTCCCTCCCGGCGGCTGGCACCTCCGCTAGTCTGGGTAGCCTGGCGGAGTGACACAGACTCTCATCCCTGAGGGATGCGTGCTTCTGGTTCCTATGCCCTTATCAGGCCTTGATTGCTGTACTTGCCCATTTACAGTTAAAACTGTGTGTAGGAATAATAACTGATACCCAGGGGACTACCTGAGTCCAGAAATATTCTCCCTACCCCATTAAGTAAAAGCAGTCCTACATGGTAAGTAGAATCAATTACCCTTCCTGTGAAGTTATGCCTTTTTTGGGGCAATTGGGGTCCTGGCAAAAGGAGCCTAAATGGTCAAGCAGAGGAAATGGCTGAGGAAGTTGCTGTTATATGCACGTGCTGTGGTATGACAAGGTCTGTCTTTATGGGGGCCCAGCTTCTCTTTCCATTGATGAGTTCAGGGTCTGAGAACTGGCTCAGGTGTAGAGAGTGGACAGGAGATAGAACTTTTCTATCTGGTGGCTGATCTCAGCCTTCTGCTCCTCCATTCTTGGTTTCTTTTTACTGATCATATTAAGCTGTCCCCTGTTGGCTGTTTTAGAGTCAGAGGAAGCACAGTCCACAAGGCAGCCCTCACTGTTGACACCAATGACAAGTTCAGGGTCTCTAGCAGTACCCTGTGCTTTGAGAATTTTCCAGAAGAACTTGCAGCACTCACTGAAAGTGGTTATACTTGTGGTTGTGGTTGATTACAGGGAGAGGATATAGAATATGACATAGAAGAAAGAGACACATGGGACAGAGTCCGGGAAAGCTCCAAGCAGGAGCGTCCAGTCGTCCTCTTCTGAAGTCAGGGCAGTGCTGCTCCTGGCAACAGCCTGTCTTTCCCAACCAGGGAAGCTTATCTGAGTTTTGGTGAGCAGAGTTTTGATGAGGACCATTTGGTGCACTGTCTGTGTGACTGACCTCCGTCTCCAGCCCTCCAGAAGTTGAGTCGATAACACATGACTCAAAGCCTCCACCATCAATCACATTGTTAGGCTTTCTGGAGTGGTTCTAATCTCCAGGAAAACAAGGACACTCTTCTCAGGCATGATATTCCCAGGGCTCAGAGATGACCTCCAGAAGCCCAGGGCAGAGGCCAGACCTCTCTGTGGGCAAGGCTGAATTCCCTGTGACACAGATGCCCATATACCTTGTTTCTAGAAGCACCATGCTCTTTAGCCATCTCCAGAGATCCCCATAGGGCACACTTCCCCGGGGCCAGTCTAATCTCGCTGCCTGGTATGTTGTGATGCCACCTTGCTTCTAACGGTTAAGTGCTGTCACCTGCCTCTACTGCAGTAGGACCCTGTCACCCTCATTTAAGCCAGGGTACTTAATTCAGTATCAGCATCTCCTATGGCCAACACCTGCCCTTAGAGGACACAAGAGGAACCAGGAGAGTATGTCTCAGAAGGGACCCCGAGGGTGCCGGATCAAGGGGAGTGCAATATTATGGTGGTGGGGGCGTGTGGCTGATATGGGAGCACTCCCTCATGACGCAGGATTTCATATGATTTTATGGATGAAGAAAGAGAGCCCTGGGGTGCGCCTGCTCCTGGTCACATGGTTTGTTAGGAGCAAGTTGCCTGATTCTCATTTCTATGCACCTGCCACCTCTTTCTCCGGCTCGCTCTTGCTAGTTTTAATTCGCTGCCCCACCTGACCTGGCTCCGATTAACCCCATCACCCCTAAATCTCTCAAAACTGCCATCTCCAGAAGCCATTATCATCAGCAAACTAACACAGGAACAGAAACCCAAACACCGTGCATGTTCTCACTTATAAGTGGGAGCTGAACACATAGACACAGGGAGGGGAACAACACACACTGGGACCTGCCCCTGGGGCCAGGGGAGGAAGCACATCAGGATACATAGTTAATGCACGTGGGGCTTAATACCTAGGTGAAGGGTTGATAGGTACAGCAAACCACCATGGCACATGTTTACCTGTATAACAAACCTGCACGTCCTACACCTGTATCCTGCAACTTAAGAAAATAAAATTAAATTTAAAAAGAAAAGAAAATCACTACTGCTTACAAAAAAAACAAAAACAAAACTGCCATCTCCTTATATTTACATGTTACCATTGTTCCCATTATCTCTTGTGAATCGTAAAAGAATTCTGTGCAGTGAGTTCTTTTCATCCTTCAGTGGATGAGACAACTCTACAGAAGGCAGTAAAGGGCTCACCCGTGGCCACCCAGACTAGAATTCAGCGCTCCTAACTCCTGGACTGGTGCCTGAGCCCCAGCTGCCCTATCTCATCACATGTTCTTCCAAGCGGGCCCTCACAGCACACTTTGCAGACCACCGTCTTAGACAGACTCCCTGCAGAGGTCAGGCTGGAACCAACCCCACCAGTGGGGCAAGCATTTGTGCTCATGACTAAGGTGAGGCCTCAGCTCTCTGTACTAAATGAAGGGAGCCACACCTGGGTAGGTAGCACTCACAAGACCGGTTAATCCTTAGGTCTGTCTTCTGCACATACAGTTTCATTCTGGGACCCTCAGGTGATGGTAGAAAACCCGGCATTTCTGAGACGGGCAAGGGGGTTCTGCCCTTTCTGCTCAGGATTAAACCATCTTCCAGGTACTCCCTCCCGCACCTGCCCTGGGGAAAGGTAGTACAAGTAATACCTCGTTATGCTACTTTCTTGAATATAGACAGAATAATAATACTAAGCATATTTAGCAAATACCACTTGCTGATTCCCCTCCCAAGTCCTTCAATTTTCACAACAACCTAGGAAGAATCTACTATCTTTGTCACCCCTCTTACTGATGAGGACACTGACACACGGAGATAATAAGTTGTACAGCACAGGTATCTGGAATCCATGCTTTTAACCGGAGGGCTTTGGAGGTGATTCAGAGCCATGGCCTCACTGTCACCCCTTCCCCAAGCTCCTCTGCTTTTCTACAGTTTGACATCTCTGACTCCTGCAGATAATTTTGTCTGTAGAAAATATCCTTGAATAACACACCGGGTGCGGTGGCTCAAGCCTGTAATCCCAGCACTTTGGGAGGCTGAGGTGGGCGGTTTATGACGTTAGGAGATCGAGATCATCCTGGCCGTGGTAAAACCCCATCTCTACTAAAATACAGAAATTAGCCAGGCCGGGCATGGTGGCACACACCTGTAATCCCAGCTACTCCGGAGGTTGAGGCAGGAGAATTGCTTGAACCCAGGAGGCAGAGGTTGCAGTGAGCCGAGGTAGCACCACTGCATTCCAGTCTAAGCAACAGAGTGAGACTCTGTCTAAAAAAAAAAAAAAAGAAAAGAAAAAAGAAAATATCTTGGAATAAAGTCATTTGAAAACTCTGCAGAAAGAGGGCCCGGCTGGAGGAGGGTGGATGGGAAGTCATGCGGTGGATACAGTGGCAAGGCGCAGGTGCAGATGTGTGCAGTGCCCGCGTGTGTTTGTGCAGATTCAGGTGTTCCTGTGTGTGTGTGTGTGCACGCATGTGTTGAGGGGCAATCGGAGAGCAGCAGAGCCAGGAAGCCCTGATGTCAGCAAGGCCACTGGTACTCCTAACAGACCCTGGGAGCATGAGGAGCAGTGCAGGGGCCTCCACGAGCAGGCCTTATTCAAGGGAGGCATGAGAAGCAGCTTCGAGGAGCCCCAGGGTACTGGGTGGGTGCCCACTGAGTAATCTAGGCTTCCCTCTCCCAGTCGAGAATAAATTGCATTATATAGTAAGCCAATTGCATTACATAATCTAGGCTTCCCTCTCCCAGTCGAGAATAAATTGCATTACATAGTAAGCCAACGGTAAGCCCAGTGAGTTGGCACAACTTGTCCCTGCCCCTGAGGTTTCTGTGGGGAATGGACTGTCTTGGTGCGTCCCCGGGGACCTGGTGTGGCTCTGAGGTCACGCAGCCGGGTGCTCATTGGAGTGAGAGTTCCATGACATGGCCCCGGGTCAGCCCCTACCCAGCTCTGTGACTTTGTGCAAGCCACCTGCCAATGACCCTTTTTTCTTCAGCTGTAAAATGAGATAAAAATCTCAGTTGTCTCCCTGGGTGCCCTGGGAGGATCAGCAAGATGTCTCTAATAAAAGTGGTTTTCCTTAGAAAGCACAGGGGCTTCCTCAGCAACTGTCCCTTCTGGAGTGACCAGGAGGCCACTGTGGCCAGCACGAGTGTGCTCTGGGGAACACAGAGACTTCCTACCTGTCACATGGGGCCTGGAGCTCACAGAACAGCCGGGACAAAGGTCCCTGGGCCATGTCCGGGTCAGAGCCCTGGTTCCTCTGCTGTGCACTGCACTGGACAGTGGCTCCTGCAGGTCAGATAACCCCATGCTCAGCCAAGATTGACACAGCACAGACCCTGGATTTCCACAGATGGCTAGAAGCTGGGCTTTGGAGTCAGTAGGACTTGGGTTCAAATCCTGGCGTTGCCACTTTCTAGGAGTGTACTCTTGGCAAATCTGGCTAAACTCTCTGTTCACATCTGTAAAGAGATAATAATATCCATCACACAGGATTCTCCTGAGAATTAAATGAGAAAATGCATGGAGAGCTCTTAGCAGAATGCATGGCATGTGGTAACCTGTCACTAATGACAGCCACTTTTACATTCCTGACAGGTAATGAAAGCTCCTTGAATGACTCACTGGATTCATAATCAAGGACTCGGATTCCACCTGCAAATCCCCAAATGCTCTATGTCCTGGGGGCACAGCAGCCCTCTCGCCTTCCCTCTGTCATCACCTGCTATTCCAGCCCCACAGGACTTAGAAAGGTAAGAGGATTCTGCTGGGGCCTCACTGAGCAGGCACAACTGAGCCCCAGGGCAGTAGCAGCTATGAGTCCTCATCAGGACCAGCGTCATATCCAGGCAGCTAATGGAATAAGCCCCATGCGCCCATCCTGGTCCCAGCCCAGATCTGAGCGCTGTCAAAGGCACTGCCCTCCACCCCACACTCTTCTCCCATTTACCCTCCTCTGGGCCTCCTCTGTGGGGTCTGGTGAGTCCCCGTGTGCCCTGTGCTTCTTCTAGGTTTAAGGCACAGTGCCCCAGCCTGCTTGTTCCCTGCTCATATCAGGAGGAAGCCCCTGGGCTGGGAGTCGGGATGCCTGGGTTCAAGTTCCAGCTTGCCTCCGAATGGCCTGTGCAGCCTGCGGGGAAGTCATTCCTTCTCTCCCTCCAGGCCTCAGCATCTTCTTTTGGGCAGTGAGGGGCTGGACTAGATAATCTAAATCCTTTCTGTTCCGAGTTTTGGTGGCCTTGTGACACCAGGAAGCTTCACAAATGAGCTACTGCAGAGAATGTCTCTGTAGACCACTGAGGCCACAGCCAAGTCCAGGATTCCCAACGCTGCCTCTGTCTTCTGCAGTCCTTCATTCTACTGAGTGGTTTGTCCATTTCCCGGCTTCCTGGGCTCAGGTCTCTTCGAGATGCTCTGGGGCACCAGAGAGGCCCAGAGTGAATCCCTGCATGTTTGTACTGGTCCCTTAATTTCCCCTTGCTCCCAGTGCTGGGCCCAGAGTTGGGAGCACAGGGATGGTACAAACACAGAAGGATTGGCAGAGCCCTCCAGTGCCTGCTGGAGCATCATGAGAGGACTTGAGCCCAGAGGTCCAGGAGACACATGGCAGGGGGTGGCTCAGGCCTCCCCTGGGCTGTTGATTGCTGACCTATCAGCAGCTCTGCATGGATGGGGCACCACCCGGCTTATTTATATTTTATCTGAGAACCCCAAGCTCTAGGAAAGCAAGGGTGTGATAGTGCTTTTCTTCACGGCAATGTTTTGCTGGGGGTGTCTCACTGCTGATTTCAGAGGTAATAGGTCCATAGGCGAACTCCTGCTTTCCCCAGCACCTCAAACTCAGGGCCCCTCAGATGCTACCACCTCATTCTTCCACTCCTCACAGCCGACCCCTCCTCCCTCTGCCCACACATCCCATTCTGGGCCTTACAATTTCCATGACGTCCCCTTCCTCTCCTCAAACATGTATTCCCTCCTCTGGATTTCACCTGGACTGAAGGAATGCAAGATTCCTTCTGCTCCATCTCAGTGCTTCCTCTCACCTTCCCTGCAGCCTCAGCCCTCACTCCGTTCCCTGCCTGTCCTGTTTTCTTGCCCCTGTTCCCCACACTCTCACATGCTGGCGACCAGCGCCCTTTCCTGCAGCTTGCTGGACACGGAAGCTGAGGAGATGCTTATGGGCTTGCTATGTCCAAATACACCTGAGATTCAGATGCCATGGGCCGATCTGGCTGTGGAAGTTCATGCATTTCCCCACCTTCCTGTCAGCCTGTGTGAGCAGGGACCCAGCGGCTGTGTGGGAGTGGGGGCAGGAGTGCACGGCACCCATGGCCCTGACTGGCCTGAGAACTCAGCTCAGGGACAGGCACCAACGTGGCAGGCTGGCGAGTATCTCCTACCTCTCTCCAGCCACGTGTGCCTCTACTCCTGAATGGAAGGGGTGTAGCAGACACACTCCAGGATAGGGTGAGAAGACCCGATTTCCTGCACAGCCCCTGCTGTTTACTCATCTCATTGTTACAAATATGTAAACACCAACTCACGGAGCCTTAGTTACTTCAGATATAAAAATGGGGACAATTTCATTTATTTCCCGGGGTTTGTTACGCACATTTAGTTGAGGTGAAACATGTGCAATGCTTTGTAAGATGGGAAGAGGGATAGCGATGTTAGCAATTGTCATTAGATAGTCAGCAGACTACATGACCTGTGGGTCAGGAGGAGGTCTCCTGGCTTAAAGTATCTCTCTTCTGTCTGCAAAAAAATTTCCCCCTTTGGATTCAACTCTCTGGGTACAGCTGCTCTTTCTGGAAGCTTCTTTTCATGTACCCTTGGGAGCAGCAGTGATACCACAGAATCATAATGCCAAGTGAAATGAGGCAGCCCTAGAACCCTGGAGAGTTTTTGATTCCCACTCACTGTAACATCTAACTTCCCCGTTAAACCATTCGCACACGCTGAACTTACTGGCACAAAGAATGCAACAGATTACATCACAGACAGTGCGCTCCGACAAGGAGGGGACTCAGAATTGGTGTATTTTGATGGAATGATGAGGAGTGGAGGTAGTTTTGAGACTGGAGTCCAAAGGCTGTTGCCCCAGGTAGAATGAATAGCAGGCATTTCAAGGGGGCACAGGCAGACCCGGCCTCCGAATTTTTGGATCTCCTATGCACGCTCTCATTTGAGCCAAGAGTCACCAGTTAAAAAGCCCAGGGCCAGCACTCCCCATCCCATTCATCACTGCCATCCCAACCCCACACTTTTACAATCCCTACATCACCCCCTACATATCCCACCTTAGCCTCTGCTATCCCCTTCTCACGCTCCAGTCCAGCCCCAGGTTGTAACCTTCCTTTTGTGTGATGTCTTCTCCTCACAGGAATAAAAGAGCCTGGATTTCTTAGAAAAGTTGCATAAGAAGGACAGGAATCATGATGAGAAGACCGATTCTTCTGAGTTTCTCTCCAGTGTTGCTGTAGTTGCTATGGATTTACACCATCAGTCATGGCCAGAAGGCCTGTTCTGAGGATTATGGATGATCCAGCCCCATCTCAGCCCAGCCCAGCCCCAGGGGTCTCCACCCAGGCCCCAGCTTAGCAGACACCAGAAGTCAATAAACTGGTCCCTTGCTCTGGTTGCTGTGTTATTTTCCTCTTTCTCTTTGGTCATGCATGTTGGCAACACAGTTGATTCTTAATTAACTTCTTCGTTTTTGTTTTGTTTTGTTTTGCTTTGCTTTGTTTTGTTTTTGAGACAGAGTCTTACTCTGTCACCCAGGCTGGAGTGCAGTGGCATGATCTCAGCTCACTGTAAGCTCCCCTCCCTGGGTTCAAGAGATTCTCCTGCCTCACCCTCCCAAGTAGCTGGAATTACAGGTTCCTGCCACCACACCTGGCTAATTTTTATATTTTTAGTAGAGGCAAGGTTTCACCATGTTGGCCAGGCTGGTCTCGAACTCCTGATCTCAAGTGACCCACTCACCTCAGCCTCCCAAAGTGCTGGGATTACAGTGGTGAGCCATACTTTTTCTTTTTTATGTGGTTTTTTCCCCTCTTTTATAGATTTGGACACACTCACACACACACACACACAATTTTTGTGATTACTTTTGAAATTTTAACTTGCTTGCAATATAAACTACAATCGAGTTAATCATTATGTCTACTCTCCACCGGAACAATGTAAATAATTCACTTTAAATTCAGAGACTTCCCATCCTGCTTATATGCCTTTTTTTTTTTCAGCCTTTTAACTCTCCTTAAAAATTACGTCCCTTCTTTAGGAATGATTATTGTTACTTGAGACAGGGTCTAGTTCTGTTGCTCAGGCTGGAGTGCCGTGGCAGGATCATGACTCACTGCAACCTCTAGCTTCCTAGCTCAAGTAATCCTTCTAACCCAGCCTCTTAAGTAGCTGGGATTCCAGGTGTGTGCTACCATGCCTGGCCAATGTTTTATTTTTTGTAGAGATGGGGATCTCACTATGTTGCCCTGGTTAGTCTTGAAGTTCTGGGTTTAAGGGATCCTTCCATCTTGGCCTCCCAAAGTGCTAGGATTAGAGGTGTGAGTCAATGTGCAGAGTGAGGAATTATTATTTTTGATTTACACAAATATTTAATTAGGATTACTTACTTGTTTGCCATTTCCATTATTTATCATTCTTTGTGCCTTGGGGTAGTTTTCCTTTTTCTTGCAGTATTGTACTTGTTTTTGAGGTTTCTTTAGTAAGAGTGTGGTGGGGCGGTAAGTCATCTCAGGTTTTGTATATCTGAAAGTGTCTTTATTTCATCCTTTTAAAACTATTAAAATTATGAAGTAATTTTTCAGACACATTAACAATAGAGAAAATAGTGTGATAACCCCTTATGTATTCATTATCCACTTTGATGATGCTCAATACATGACTAGTCTTGTTCCACTTATAGTACCACCCACTCCTATCCTTCATTTTTCTTGCGAAAATTCCAAACTTCATATAATTTCATTTCAATTTGTATTTCTAAAAGACAAGGACAACCTACGAAGGCCATAATCACAATATTACTATCATATCTAAAAATAATTAATACTATTTAATCAAATGTCCAGTAAGTTTTCACATTTTTCCAGTTGTGATGGATTTTTTTTAAGTTTACTTGACCAGAGACCAAATAAGTTACATACAGTATATCTGATTGATACTGCTCTGAAGACTTTCCTTTTTTTTTTTTTTTTTTGTAAGATGGAGTCTTGCTCTGTCATCCAGGCTGGAATGCAGTGGCGCAATCTCAGTTCACTGCAACCTCCACCTCCCAGGTTCAAGTAATTCTCGTGACTCGGCCTCCTGCTAGCTGAGATTACAGGGATGCACCACCACACCTGGCTAATTTTTGTATTTTTAGTAGAAATGAATTTTCATCATGTTGCCCAGGCTGGTCTCAAACTCCTGGCCTCAAGTGATCTGCCCACTTTGGCCTCCCAGAGTGCTGAATTACAGGCGTGAGCCACTGCACCCAGCCAAGACTTTTTAAATGTACAGCTTCCCTCTCAATTTCTTCTTTTTCTTCTTTCATTTTGTTGTTATTGTTATAGGAACAGGATCATTTGTCCTGTAAAATTTCCTACAGTCTGGATTTCCTGATTGCATCCATGTGCTGTCGATTAACAGACTCCTCAGCCTCTCTCTTCCCTTTGTAACTCGGTAGATCTAGAGCCTTAAGCATATTCAGGGATCGGGTTTTTTAAAGCAGATTGCCTCATATATGGGGTTGTCTACTATCAAGAGTGTATGTCTGGGTGTCTTTTTCTTATTTATCAGACGTGAATGATTATTGCTAACACTGGGTAAATTCAACTCCGCCTACAGCTCTGCAGATAAACAAGTCTGGAGAAAAATAGGCTTACCTTGTTGACTGGTCGCACTTCAAATTCATGACCACTAATCCAACTGCACATTCAATACAAATAAAAGAGAATTTGTATATTTTGATTACCCCATCTACCTTCTTTTCAAAATGAGTGACCATACACTTTGCCTTATCCCCGCTACCATGAACACTTTATGTTCCCAGCAGAGGTCCATCTGTTCTCTTTCACTACCTCCCATTCCCCTTGCTTTTTTCAAACACCCACTACAGAAATTCTCCCCTTTTACTTATGCACCATCATTTTTTCTCTTTACTCGTCTTTTCATTCTATGCAAATATACTGTTATTTCTCTGACCTTAAGGAATTATTTTGACTTCAAGGGTTTTTTTAATGTGAAAAAAAATAAATTTAAAAAAAAAGAATTATTTTAACTTCACTCTCTCTTCAGTCTTCTCAATTCTCTGCTTCCATTTACAGCAAAAATGCAAAAATTTTTTTAAAGAATATATATAAATATATATATAAATATAAGTATATATAAAAATATATATACTTCCAAAAATAGAATCTATATATAAATATATATACTTATATATACTTATAAAATATATCTATAAGTAAATATATTTATAAAATATGTATTTTATAAACATATATATACTCCAAAAAAACTTATATATATATACATATATATATATATATATACACACACACACACACACACACACTTTGGAGTATATATATAGTATATATATTTTTTGGAGTGTGTGTGTATATATATATATATATGTATATTCCAAAAAAATTCACAGAGATACATAAAGAAATATGTGTAATGATGTTTCTCATAGTATTGTTTGTGGTGGTAAGAAGTGGGAGGCATTATGTGGGTGGGGAAGGTATCCATGGTGGAGTGGATAGGTGACATACTGTGGCAGCACATTATAGAGTAAGTGCAGCTCAGATGTTATAATGCTAACTGTACAGAGAGCAATATATGAGTGAGAGTTACACTGTAAATTTCTTTAAAGTTACATTGTGGGATTGCATGAAACAAAGGCGCTCATGCTCGTCTATGTAATTTCCAAAGAAGCTTGTTGGTTCAAATAAACCTCTTTAATTTAGTTTAAAACATGGTAAAAGAAAATAAAAGATAAAAGATACTTAAATAGAAAAATGAACCTAAGAAACCAGACTCAACTAGAAATTGAGTTTTAATATGAAATTTAAAAATGGTAAATAAATGATGCTCTTAGTGAGAAGCAGTAATTCCTTAATCCAATAATATTGAGGCCAAATAAAGGAGGGCACCGAAGGTTATCTGGTGCTGGTCAGAACACTTGTAAAATGCAAGATACAAAAACAATAAGATATTATCTCACTCTTAATTAAATATATATATATATATATATATATTTATATATATATATATATTCTCTATGATACATCAACCCCTTTCCTGGGCAGAAATACCAAAGAACTATGTCCATAAGGGGACATGTATGAGTCAGCTGTCATGGTGTGGTTATAGTGACAATCTGGAAACAATCTGGTTATCAAGCACACGCTCTTTTATGATTTTCTGCTCCTCTTCACATTATTCCTTTTGCCCTATTTACTTCCTGGAAAGTTGAGATCACCCTTCAGGAGCCTACTCAAAAACCACCTGCATGTGGAGGAAAATAAGAGATTCCTGTAGAGAAGGTTGAAGAAATGTCAGTTAGAAGAAAGCAAAGGGAGGCAGGAGTGATGTCACACTGAATTCAGCACCACGGACAGCTCACCGCACTCTGGGTATGTTTATGAAATATGCTCAAGTTACTGGACCAGCCTGGCCAACATGATGAAACCTTGTCTCTACTAAAAATACAAAAATTAGCTGGGCATGGTGGCACATGTCTGTAATCCCAGCTACTCGGGAGGCTGAGGCAAGAGAATGGCTTGAACCCTGGAGGCAAAAGTTGCAGTGAGCCAAAATCGCTCCGCTGCTCTCTAGCCTGGGTGGCAGAGTGAGACTTGGTCTGAAAAAAAAAAGTTATTGGAATCTTTTGATATCAGAAATTCTTGGGACCATTTGGAATTCCAGAATCTCTTTCACATCAGCTGTCATGTGAGTGTGGGCATAGACTTGTCAATTATTCTTTCTCCTTCATGCCCACATAATGTACAGTAGCTACAAATCACTCTAAATCAAACAAATTCTTGCTCTAGTATGTGTTAGAAGAAAGGTGGAATTCTGATCAATATGACACTAGCACCTGTGCCCTTAGGCCTCGCTCCAGAATGGCCTCCTTCCAATGCAGAATGACACATTGCCTCCACCCTATTCTTTGAAACTCTTTTGAAGGAATACTGGATGAAGTGAAATCCACTTTCTATCTGGTGACTGGAGCTCTGGGCTGTGGTTGTGGAGATGGCCTGGCCCCCTCTCCTCTTTATATCCAGCTGCTTCTGTTGTATAAGCCGCCCTCGTGAGTTTGGAATGACACAGTTCTCTTGACAATCTGCCACAGCACATCAGCAATATCTCAGGGTTTTGGATCTTAACTAGGAACTGTATGCCAGACATGTGGTCCCTGCGCTGTGATCACTTCTCTGGGATGGCATGTAAACGGACTATCCTAATAGATGTGGTGAGTCCTGCGTTGGCATCAGCATGGAGAGTGTGAAATCATCTCAGGCACATTAGACAAGGCTTCCTTGAGAAGGCGATTTCTAATCCTAGACAAGAAGATGAAGAAGTATTTGTCCACACACTCCGTCCTAATCTTTTTGTGCCACTGTCAACTGGAGAGAATACTATAAGGTGAAATATGAACTGGGCAAATAAAGGTGGGGCAGTCCTACATCAGGGGTGGTCAGTTGCCTTCTGGACTCTAGTGATAGACTTGAAAGCCAAGCAACCCCACCACAGGGAGACACTTCTTTTGGGAGATCAGCATGTGGGTCCTGATGCAAGCTACTCAGTCATATGCATTATTCTTTTTGGCCTAGTTCCAGATTCTGGGGTCCAGATTCTGGGGTCCTCTTCTAAGCTGCACAGCTTACCTCCAGGACTGGAAGTTTTTAGATTTTGCCCTGCTGTTTACATGATGTAACATTGACCAGAATTTGCACAAATGCATTTTATAATAAAAAATGATATACAGTACAATGATGAGCTGGGATCCAGTACTGCTACGTGCTGAGAAACCAGGAGATCTGAGGTAACAGTGTTTTCCCTCCACGATTCCAATTCTGGATGGAAAGACATTGGGGAATCCGAGGTGATGTAGCCACTGTGGTAGGAGTGGGGTCAGGGTGAAGGAGGTGCAAATGAGGCAGAGATCATTTCTTTGGGGTGAAGGGATGGTGGTTCACCCTCTAAATGTCTAAGAGGAGTTGACATTAAAGCTCAGCCTTGAAATGTAATGTTAATGAGACAGATGAAGTATTTAAAGGCATTTCAGGCAGAGGCAGCAGTTTGAAAAGTTGGTATTGAGGCACGAGATACTGAGCTATATTGATGGGGGTGTGTTGCTCTTATTTGGAATAACAGCAGCTGGTGAACAGGAGGGATTCAGAGAGTGCTGGGCACAGAGGACGTCAGGCACTGGCCCTTGGGACTCTGGCATGATGGTTCCTAGGAGTGACCAGCAGTCGTGATGTAGGAGAGAGGAGGAAAATGGAGGAACATGGTTCTGGGCTGGAGATGGACAGGGAAGGTGTGGCCCAAGGAAAGTGAGCAACAGAGCTAAGAGAGGAAAGAGAGCAGTTCTGGGGCACATGACGGGGCAGGCTGCATGGAGAAGGCAGCAGGGGGCTGGGAGAGAAAATGAAAGCCCAGGGACTGCAGGTCTCTGTGAGTTCCCAGAACAGGTGGAATGAAAACGAGAAAGGGAGAGAAGGAGAGAGAAGAAAACTCATGACCTGACATTGGGATTTGGGGGTGAACACTGCACATAAGTCCTGAATGCTGATGAGATGCAGAATATGCTCAGGAAGGAATGTTCCTGATGAGGACAGGAGATGGTGGTCTGTGAAGAGAGGTGTGAGTGTGGACAGGACCAGTCACTCACAAGAACGATAGCTCATCCTACACACTTCTGCTGGTGGGATGGAAAGAAGTTGTGAGATAGTTGCCGGATTCCTTTAAGAAGAGTGTTTTCCTGACTGGGAAGTTAACAGGAGACTGACCAGGGGGTACGAGTGATATGGACAGATGATGCGAGCCTCATGGAGGGATAGTAACAGCAGCTGCACAGGACATGGCCTGGAAGTGACAGGTGAACGTTGACCCTGTGTTGTGGCCTGCATGGAGAGACCCTCTGCTAGGACAGCCCTGTGTCCAGCTCGTTGCTGCATCCCCAGCCCGTAGCACAGTGCCTGGCCTGGAGTAGACTACCAATAACAAACTGTTCCGTTACCTGGCAGACACAGATGCTGCGATTTCTCATCACAGTCAGCATGAGCTCTCTCTGTCAGTGCTTAGGGCATTTCCATGGTGCTGCCTTATTCAGGCCAGACTGCTTACCTGGACTCCTGGACTACCTTGAGCTCCTCAAAACCTGAAACGTTCATTCATCCTCAGGAATCAGACCCTGGCATTTAACCAAACATCACTGAGGACAGCTTAGGAGCAGGGTGACTCCCGTCACTTCCACAGGGTCACCCACTCAGGCACACTTACACAAGCACACAGCAAAGGGACAAGGACACAGCCCCAGGAGCCCAGGCCACAGACAAGGGAGCCCATCCTCAGGGCACTGCTGAGCCTCCCATTCATAGCCAGGGTGGCCCTGAGCCTGATACCCTCCAGGAACCCCTATGTGAGGGTTTCTGTTTCGCCAGGCCCTGGAGAACAGCTGGGGTAGGAGCGGGCAGGCAGGAGCACACTGAGAGAGGCCAGCTCCTTCTCACTGCACCATCTGAACGCATCTGAATGACCCCGGTCCTTGCCTTGACAAGAAGGAGCATTGCTGTGACCTGGCGGAGGAATTCCACTGACTTCCACCTGGAACCTGCTGTGGTGGCTGCATCCAGGGAGAGGGGCAGAGGCCGACACCAGGCCTGTGTGAGAGGCGGCGTAGCTCTGCTGGAAGCCACAGGAGGGACATTGCTGGAGGGACATGACTCCTGGGTGACCCCTGGGCGGGAGTGGGGGGATTCTCCAACAAACTTGACCTGGAATTGGTAGTTTTGACAACGTCGGTCACCAAAGAGAAGGAAATAAGGCAAATGTTGGTGGCGGGACACACTTTATTGTTGCTGGGGTCTCTGGAGGCCTCTGGGTGGGACTGGATCACTGGCTTCCCCCGGAACAGGGCTCCGCTCCATGGCTCTGCTTGTGGTAGTCAATGGCTATGTCTCCCAGAAGGGACAGATATTCAGAAAAATCAATCTTCTTATCCCCATTCTTGTCCTTTTTCTCAAAGGCATTGGCCAGGTAATTTGTGCCCTTTTTGTCCTGTGGAGAGAAAAACATACGAACAAGAAAAATTCAATCACAGACAAGTTTTGGGGCTGGGAGGGGAGAGGAGGAGGCAGAGACAGAGACAAATGCCTAGATCTGCACAGGCATGGTTGGGGGGCTGATAGCACAGGGGGAGTGGGGGAGGTTGGGGTGAGGATGTGAGTGTTATCCCTGGAGTTCTCTAGGGAGACTTTTTGACACAAACCTCAGGGTGGGAGGCAGGCCCTGTCTGGACGTGCTCTGTTAAGTGATATTGGCAAGGGGAGTCTCCTTCCTTAGCCTCACTCTCACCTGTCCCCAGCCTTTAAGGGCACTGCCTACCTTAGGTCTACCCCAGGCACTCAAAATAGGCCCTCATACTTTGTTCTTTTTCTCTGACCTCCTCTCCTTTCTTCTCTTTTTCCACCCAAACTCATCTTTCTGGGTTCCCTATTCTTGGTCATCTAGACCCTTAGGTACCTAGTAGCCCACAGTATTTTTCAGATTTGCTAATGAGTTTTGTTTATTGCAAAGAGGGGTATTGATTTCAACTAGCAATGGAACGTCTAGTGCTTTCCTATTAATCTCAGGGTTGTTGACGTGGGAACTTCGGGAAGCAGGACCTGAGCATGTGAGTTTCAGTCTCACAGAGAGAGGGTCAGTGAGCACTGGGAGGGGATTGTGTCCTGCCCGCAAGCTGCACTTTGCTGACTGTCTAATAACATCCTTTATATCTGTATAACTCTTTACCATTGTCATACCTGTTCGCCTATCATCCTTAGATTCCCAACTGATCCAAGCAATAAAGCCCGATTTGCAAATGAGAAATTTTTGAATCAGAGGATGAGGGTGACCTGTCCAAGGTCACACAGCAAAATGTATCCTCAGCCATGCCAGGGCCCACCCAACATTGAGAAGCTAGACCCCGACTCACACAGGCACTGAGGAAGTTAGGGAAGTTCTCCTTCATCATCGTCAGCAGGCTCAGCTTGTCAATCTTGTCGTCACATCCGGTGTATTTGTGAAACATGTTGATCATGCCCATTACGGACTTCTCAGCTTGAGTGCTGCTCATCTTTGCTTTCAGAAAGGCTTCAGAAAACAGAGACAATCATTTCTTTCCCTTCATTTGCATTAAGGTCTCTATGTGAAGGCGCTGAAAGGACGGTTGAGGAGAGAGTAAAACAGGGCTAAGATGGAGCAGAAGGAACTCGATTTTTTTAATGTGACGAGATAAGTTGCTCAAACATGAGAGCGTGGAGCCAAGTCTGAGACCTGCCCCATCCTGGCCAGGGCCAAGAGGAGATGTAGCTGGACGGCAGAAGTCCAGCTGTGGGCAGTGCCTTGGAGAGCAAGAAGCAGGAAGAGACGGGGGCCGACAACACGTGGAAGAACTGAACGCTGAGCTTGGGACCCCCAGCCACAGCCGGCACATGGCGGACCCCACTCCTCAAACAGCACCAAATCCATCTCCTCCAGCTTCACAGTTGGGGGTGAGAGTCACGGGGGAAGGACAATGGTCTTTGATCTGGGCTCTGACCCTCCTGGGCTGCTTCAGGAACAAGACACCATGGGCCCCACCTTGACTCAAGTGCGAGCCCTGCCTAACATGGTGTGTGCAGGACCAGGTGCACATGTGAGCGTGGACGTGAGTGTGAGCCGGAAACACAGCCCTGTCCTGAGCACAGGGGCCCTTCCTGCATTCCCTTGGGAATGAGAAACAGGCATGGCCTCTGTTACACAGAAAGGAAATAACTCCCTGGTTCTTAAGCTGCTGAATGGGATGGGAGTGAGTGGAGGTTCCTTCATGCCTGCTCTTGGGAATTATCTGCACCCTCCGAATCACCAAGGCTTGACTCTTTAAAAAAAAGGTCTGACTTCCCAAAGCAGATAATCTGGGCTGGCCTGTACCCCAAGCCTGAAAAATAGGACAGTGCAGCTCTCACTTCCCACACTTTCCAAAGAACCAGAAAATGACCTTGGCTAACGCGTGTAGCATCTGACAACAGACCCCCATCACCTCCCAATGCAGGAGAAAGCTCCGTGCCAGCAATTTACTAAAAGGAGCCACCCAGAGCTTTTTGAATGTGAAGTCAAGGCAAGGGGCCTAGCCCAGTTCCCAGAGGATAATTGAGACTTTGCAGGTCCCAGGCCTGGGGGTTTGGAGAGCCCCCAAAGCATTCACAAGGGACCTTTATCCCTCCACCCTCTGTGGGGGCGGAGCTACAGAGGGCATTCAGAACCCCAGACCCCAAGAAGAGGATGAATGCAGGGAGGAAGAAGACAGGGAAGAAAGGGAGGGTCCTGTGCTCAGGTCCCACTGGGGACATTTCCACAGAAGTTGTCTCAGGAGACCCCACAGGAGCAATGGGCAGGGCTGGTCCAGCCACCTAGTTCTACAGAGGAGCGCTCTCGGGCTCCAGTGAAGGTCACACATCCCGGCTGGTGGCAGAGCTGGGCCTAAACCCAGGCTCCTGAGTCTTCGTCCACAGCCCTTCCCCCTCCTGCAGGCAGCACAGCAGGCCCAACACTGGGCATTGCTAGAAAAAGCAAAGGGGTAGGTGAGACTTACCACAGCCGGGACGTGTCACCGGGGGAAGGATGAGTGAGATGTGTGCATTTGGACGAAGAGCAGTCCCTTTATAAGGCTCAGCCTGGCTCTTCCCAGGGGCTGGAAGTCCTGGGGCCACCTCTGTCATCTGTTTATTGCCCCATATCAGGTGGGTGGGACACACGCGGCAGGCCATGCTCAGGATTTCTGGCCAGAGTCCCAGGTCACCAGGTCCTACACCGCCCCAGAGACCTCACTGGGGCTTCTCTGGCTCAACCTTGATTTGGGGGTAAGGCAGCCGGTGCACGTGTGGTAGCGGGACAGCAAGTGGAGGAAAAGAGCACTGGGACTCTGGACCCAAAGAGGACAGAGTTTCAGACTCCAGAGCAGCATGGTCTGTTTGCTCCTTCTCCTGGTCCTTCCACACAATTGTGACAGCCTGTTCTACGACCCCTCCACTTACTGCGCGGTTTAATGTCCAGACATCAGGATCCCTGCTGCGGCCGCATCCTCCTCATCCTCTTAGCCCTATGAGGCAGGCGCTGCAATCTCTATTTTCAGAAAGAAGTTGAGATGTTTCCAAGTTTACTCAGCTAGTAAACACAGCAAATCACCATAGGAACACAGAAAAGCCTGAATCAAATCCTTACTCTTACCCCCTCTACTCCATGTCTTGGGTGTTATCAGGGCCTGCCCTATGGGAACCCAATGTCGAGGGAGGGAAGCAGGGTCATTTCATTGCCAGTCACTGGTCAGCCCCTCACAGAAGCCCTGGATTCAGGTGCGGGGACTGGGGTCAGGGGTCTCACTATCTAGGTTGAGTGGTAGAGTGACCCCCATGGAATAAGCCTGGAGGCAGGGAGTAGGAAAAGTTCTTTCCTGCCCCAAGGTGGTAACTTCCCAGAAAGTCTTCAATGTTTTTCTTCCTCTATGCAAAACAGCCTGTGTAGGAGTTGGGAGTTGTGCCCTTGGCTATCATGTGCCCTAACCTGCTGTGGAAATGCTGACCCAGGTAGGGGCTACAAGGTTGGGAAGGCGCGGGAGTCCCTGGGGCATGGTGAGGAAAGGGAGATGATGAATCACTGAAATGGACTCTTTTTCTGCTACCCCCTTCCAGTGTTCCTTGTAGGCTGCAATAGAGTTCCGGGTTCATTTAGTGCCAGCCCCTTAAGCACTCTGGGGCTCCACAGAGCTGATGTGGTATCTTCCTAGGTGGGGCCTATTTTCTCCACCCATCATATTCCTTCAACTTCCTTCTCCATCAGTCCTCATGTAACCAGGGGCACCTGTTTCTCCCTCTCCCACTTCTCCATATATTGGCAATATTACTTTTAGTGGCAAAAGATACACACACACACACACAGACACACACAGACACACACACACACACACACACACACACGGAATACTCAACCATAAAAAGGAATGAAATGATGCCTTTTGCAGCAACATGGATGGAACTGGAAGCCATGATCTTAAGTGAAATTATTCAGAAACAGAAAGTCTAATACTCCGTGCCCTCACTTATAAGTGGGAGCTGCATCATGCGTACAGATGGAGGTAGAGAGAGAATCACAGCCACTGGAGACTGTGAAGGGCCGGCAGTCAGGAGGTGGGTGAAGGATGAGACATTTTTAGTGGGTATAATGCACGCTATTTAGGATAGGCTACATTAAAAGCTCGGACTTCAGCACTGTGCAGTATATTTATGTACATTTGTATGCGGGTTTCTGTGTAGACATAAGTTTTCAATTCCTTTGGGTAAATCCTCAGGAGTGTGATTTCTGGATGCTACGGTAAGAGTATGTTTAGTTTTTTAAGAAAGCACCAGGCTGTCTTCCAAAGTGGCTGTACTATTCTGTGTTCCTGCCGGTAATGAATGGGAGTTCCTGTTGCTCCCCCTCCCTCTTCATCGTTTGGCATTCTCAGTGTTCCACATTTTGGCCATTCTCATAAGTGTGTCCCGGCATCGCATTGTTGTTTGAATCTGCGTTTCCTTGAGGACATAGGATGTGAAGCATCTTCCGAGATGCTGATTTGCCACCTGCCGTATCTTCTCTGATGAGAGGTCTGTTAAGGTCTTTGGCCCATTTTCTCATTGGTTGGTTTGTGTCTTATCGTGGAGTTAAAGGGTCCTCTGTATGTTTTGGGTAACATTCCTTTGTCTGATATGTCTTTTGTAAGCATTTTCTCCCAGTCTGTGCTTGCCTTTTCATTCTCTTGACGGTATTTTTCACAAAGCAGAAATTTTCATTTTTAAAGAAGTCCAGCTTACGAATTCTTTCTTTCATGGACTGTGTCTTGGTGTTGCATCTAAAAAGTCATCACCAAAATCAAGATGATCAAGTTTCCTATTATGCTACCATCGAGGAGTTTTGTAACACTGTGTTTTGCATTTAGGTCTGTGATTCATTCTGAGTTATGTATCATCACCACGTAGGAAAAAAAAGGAACAGAAGAAAAGCAATACAAAAGGAATCAGGGACAAGAATATTAATACAGGACAACAAAGGATTCTAAGAAAAGGAATTAAATGGAAAAGAAGAATAGTTCTTGTTGATTAGTGGGCAAGTCACCAAGATGCAACAGTCTTATCCTTTTTTTTTTTTTTTGAGATGGAGTTTTGCTCTTGTTGCCCAGGCTAGAGTGCAATAGCATCATTTCGGCTCACTGCAAACTCATCCTCATGGGTTCAAGCGATTCTCCTCCCTCAGCCTCTCAAGTAGCTGGGATTACAGGTGCATACCACCATACCTGGCTAGTTTTTGTATTTTCAGTAGAGATGGGGTTTCACCATGTTGGCCAGGCTGGTCTCGAACTACTGACCTCAGGTGATCTGCCCACCTCAGCCTCCCAAAGTGCTGGGATTACAGGTGTGAGCCACTGTGCTGGCAATAGTCTTATCCTTGTATACACAAGAACATAATTTTAAATTATATAAAGCAAATGTTAAAAGCAATTAATGAAAACTGACAAACTTATATCACTTGGCAGGTTTTGGCAGAGTCTGCCCAGGACTCAATAGAGTGGTCAGATAACAAAACACCAGGAATGCAGAGCAGGGTGGGCAGATGCTGCCACAGCCCAGAAGCAGCCCCAGACATAACGGCACCGTGGATGACCATGGCTGTCTAATAAACATGAATCTCCAGAAACGGGTGGCCAGCTGGATTTGGCTTGAAGATCACAATTTGCTGATTCCTGATATAAAATATTTGAAGGACACACTTAAGTTTGTTTATACACGCATGCATTCATAAATTTGTGCCCAATCATAAAAATATGCATAAATTTCAAATATACTTGAGACATCCAAAAAACTGATCATTTGTTCTTGCCAAAATCAACTTCTTAGCAAATTAGCTTTAAGGAGTCTTATCTTTTGCACCTGCTGATCACGCTGAACCCTGTGAGCCCTTCCCCTGCCTCACGTCTGGAGCAAACACGCTCCATAAACCCACCCAACCCCATCACACATCCAGCCTCCCGGCCACTGCTTATCACCGGGGAGAGCTCACGACAGGCTGGCCATGAGCAGGAATCTGGCTGGTCGATATGTTCATCTCCTCCATCTTTTTGGGGAGCTCCCCTCTCCCCAGTCTGAGGTAGAGGCAACTCACTCCTGGGTCTCTAGAAAATCTCAAGGTACTGGGGAAGAGGACAGAAAGCCATTTGTTCTCTTTGCTGTATTTTATCCATTCATTTGTGTTTTGAGTGCTGACTGTGTTCCTAGCATGCGGGTACAGGGGGTGGCAGGGAGATGGAGTGGATGTGGATGGTGCTTTGAGCCATGCTCTGGCCCCAGGAGAGAGCTCCACTAAGCCACTGTGTGGTGAGAGAGTGGAGTGGACAGAGCCCGGGAGCCCCCAGATCCCCAGGCAGTTCAGTGGTCACATCTCTGTGAAGTCTTCTCCAGGCAGAGCCACCATCCCTACGTCCCTGCACATCTTGGTGACAGCCCTGGCTGCATATATTCTATGTGTGTTGCCACCCACCCTTGGCTGTGTGTTATATTGTGCCCCCAGCCTCCAGTTGCAGGAAGGGGCTGGTTGCCAGAGGAACCAACGATGTGATTAGAGGACTAGAGCTTTGAGCCCCACGCTGGGCCTCCAGAGAGCAGCTGCGGGAGGCCTTCCATCACCGGTGGCCAATTATTTAATCAGCCAGCCCTAAATAACGTGACTGCCACAGAAACCCCAAACGATAGGGCTCAGAGAGCTGTCGGGCAGGTGAGCACGTGGGGTGCAGGGAGGGTGGGCGCCTGCAGTGGGCCTGGGAGCTCCATGCTGCCCCCATACGTGGCCCTGTGTGTCTCTTCCATTTGGCTTTTCCTGAGTTGTTGTATTATTTGTAATAAACAAGTAATCACAGGTAAAGTATCTTCCTGACTGCTGTGAACTCCTGTAGCAGATTATGTAACCTGAAGAGGGGTTTCTGGGAACCTCCAATTTATAGCCAGTCAGTCAGAGTATGGGAGGGCAGGTGCTGAGATTGGCATCGGAAGTGGGGGCAGTGTTGTGGGGCTGAGCCTTCACCTTGTGGAGTCTGTGCTAACTCTGGGTAGTTAGGGTCAGAACTGAATTGTAGGATACCCCATTCATGTTCAGAGAGTTGGAGAATTTGTTAGTGTGGGGATTTTTTTAAAAAAGGAAGTATAAACCCCCACACATTTAGTGTCAGAAACGTGTGCATCAGAATGGTTCAGGAATTCCATATAATGTACCTATCTAGAATCAAGCACTCAAAAATATTTAAGAATTGGGGAACTGTTTTAAAAATATTCCCAATTGAAAAAGCAGACGATAAAACAGGGTATGGCTGTGGCCCACAGCGTGGACGTGGCGTGGGTCAATGCAGCATGATTGTTCCACATGAGACAAGGCCACAGAACTCAGGAAACAAAACTTGTTTTGAGCAAGAGTCATGTCAGATTTAGCAGGAGGCAGAGCAGAGAGAAGACATCTTTACATAGGTGAAGCTAAGAGTGCACGATAGTGTTCTCAGCCTTCACATTCAAAGTCAATTGATTTTCAACAAGCCTGCCAAGCCAATCCAATGGAGAAAGAACAGTCTTTCCAACAAACGATGCTGGGACAAGTGGACAGCCACATGCAAAAGAATCAAGCTGGACCCCTTCCTTCCTTCATACACACAAACTAACTTAAAATGGGTCACAGACCTACACATAAGAGCTAAAACTAAAACCCTTAGAAGAAAATGTAGAAGTACATCTTCAAGACTGGGGTCTTGAATATCTTTACATTTGCTATTGAGGCTTTATTACTCAACAACAGGGCTCAGAGAACTGTCAACCTACGGCCCACTTGGAATTGTCCTTTTGTCCACTTGTGTGGTCTAGCTTCGCTTTCACTTCATGAGAATGAACATCCTGTTGGTCCAGTAAAATCTATTGAAAAGATTGTGCTCAGCAGTGCCACTTTTGTCACAGAACAAATATACTATACTTGTGTGTCTTTTTCTCAGGCCTCTATTTAGTTCTGTTGGTCTATTTGACGGTTCTTGAACCAGACCAACAGTATCTTAGTTACTGGACTATTATGACAAATCTTGACGTCTAGTATCGTAGATCCTCCCATCTCTTTCCTTTTTCATGATTGTCTTGCCATTCTTGGCCTGTCTATACACTTTTTAGAGTCAACTTGTCAATTTCTACAAAAATTCCAACAATGACTTTGGGATTGGGATTGGAGTGAATCTACAGGTTACATTTGAGAGAACCAACAGCTTTACAAGAGCAGAGTGTTCCAGTCCATGAACGTGGTGTATCCCTTACTAAAGATCTTTTAGTGGCTTCGCATCCTGTTTAAAGTCCAAATATTGCAAAGTCCTCGTTGCCTTGTCCTCTGCCTTCCCCTCAGACCTCATCTCCTTTCTCTCTGGGCTCCATTTATACCACTCCAGCCCTTCTTTCTGCCCGTCTGTCAGCCCAGGCTGGCTCCCACCTGAGCGCCTCTGCTCCAGCTCTTTTCTCTAACCATGGGGCCCTTCTCCTACTCTCCCTGAGGCTGGATCCCCTGTCATTGGGAGACAAG
>CAUYLG010057803.1:0-20151 GCA_963573385.1 Cacajao melanocephalus | reverse complement strand
TTTTTTTTTTTTTTTTTTTTTTTTTTTTTTTTTTTTTTTTTTTTTTTTTTTTTTTTTTTTTTTGTTTTTTTTTTTTTTTTTTTTTTTTTTTTTTTTTTTTTTTTTTTTTTTTGTTTTATTTTTTTTTTTTTTTTTTTTTTTTTTTTTTTTTTTTTTTTTTTTTGCTTAGGATTGTCTTGGGTTTTAATACATTCTATGCAAATATAACGAAAGGTCCTTTGTAATTAAACTGCAATATTTTTGTTGAAGTCAAATTACTATCATTGTGAACATATGCTATATTTATTTAGTAAAACAAACCAAAAGCAATAAAAAAAGTCAGGGTTCAAAAATTCAGAATATATCAGGGAGATTCAAATATAATAATTTATCGATGTACTTTAACAAAGAATGGGCATTTGAATGAAGTGCAGGTTCAATAAAATACACTTAAAACCAAATGATTATGATCAGGTAACTCAGGCTTTGGGAAATAGCAAATCTCAAAATAGCATGGAACCATTAGAAGAATTTACCCCTAGAAGTCAAAGTAGAGCTTCTCCTGTAGGGATTTCATGGTTCCCCGGTTACTATCCTGAGAAGAATTTTAATTCTGGGTAGGAAATATCTTTAGGAACCCTGCCCGAGGACAGAATGGGAAAACAAATTTTTTCTCTCTAGGGCAGAAGTAATTTGTCCCATACTAAAAGCCTAAAGTAAGATGTATTGCTTTTGTGAAGTGGGGTGATCGATTATGATAACAAATAATTATAGAAAATTTAACACGAATGAAGCAGTGTTTCACATGTATTAAATCATTTAATTCTCACAACAATATAAAGGTGGTACTATTATTAGCACCCTCATTTTTGATGAGGAACAGAGAAGCAAAATTAATTTCTCAAGGTTGCACAGATATAAGTGGTGGCAGCAGAGTCAAACCTGGTGGTCCAGCTCTCCAGATGTGCCCATCACAACCACACGAAACCTCGCACCTTGAGATGGCCTTGCATATTCATAATGGTTAGGTTGGGCTGCAAATAGCTGTAACCAGTAGACCAACAAGCATGAGTTAGGATATAATCAAAATGCAGTGTTGTCTTCATTGTTTCTTTCCTTCTCTCCTTAAATTTTATTCAGTGGAAAAAATCTTTTCTTAACTCTGGATGAAAACTTGACAAGCTGATGATATTTTTGTTCCCTCTAGATAACAGAGAGTCCAACAGTGAGAATACAGTAAAAACATTATCTTCATTGGAAAGTAGAATGCTCTGTTTGAGATAGAGATGAAAACTCTGAACTTGATTTAGTTTCAGTTCTTCTTCCTTGCTGCCTGGGAAGAAGTCTACAGTGAGAAGGGGTCGGTGATGAGGTTGATTTGTCTGCTTCTCCCTCACTTTCCCCAGGCGGTCCTGTGGGCAACGGAAGAGAATGGGGCAGGAAAGGTCTCACTTAACTGGCAGTACCTTAAGCATCTTTCTGATCTGTACTTGGTGGAATTCAAAGATTATGATTTCTCTTGTGGGTAATTTTTGTGGCTCCAACTGCCTGCAGGTCCCTTTCCCTAGAATAATGTATCTATGTTCTGATGGTCACTTAAAACCCTCCCTGAAGTGCCTAGGCATCCTCCTCCATTCTCTTGTTGCTGGGGTCCATCTCTTCTCCACATGACCTTAGTGGAGTGGGTCTGTTACTGACTCAAACTGGGTCTGTTTTGTCTGCATTTATGGGAAAACCAAACACAGAAGCACTAGGATTTTGCAGTGTGAAAGGTTTATTGTGACTCAACTGGCAGGGAGGAAATGCTCAAGTCTGTCCCCCTGAGCTGTGGTGGCTGTGGCAGGTTTTATGGTCAGAAGGTAATGAGGCGTGATCGATGGGATGCTGTGATATGGTGATGCCAGGAGGCACGTTCTGACTGGATCTTGTGATGGGGTGATGCCAGAAGGCATGCTCTGACTGGACCCTGCCATGTGGTGTCTGCTTCTTAGTTCCTGCTCTTCGATTTGAGCACTTAAGTTCCAACCCATGGCTATATGCTTGGTTCATCTGGGCATGCTCAGATTATGTGACCTCCAACCTAGGGGTCTATGGCAACTGAAAACAACTCATAACTCTGTTACATAAAAGTGGAACCCAATTGGTCTGATGTGGTTTCAGGTCCAAGACTATCTGTGCCAGTTGTCTCCTGCAGGGCCTCCTCTGTTCCCTGGGATACACTCCACATCCCTTGCAGTAACAAGTCTAAGGGTGCGGGCCTGTCTCAGCCCAGTGTTACCTCCCTCAAAGCAGTTCACCTCTGCTGTCCGAGGTAGGAGGCATCCCCTGGTCCACCACCCCCAGCTCCATGGGTAATGGGGTCCCTGAGCAGCACGGTGAGGTACTCCTTCCTCCTTACCGATAATTAAGCTGGCGAGGGGGTGAAGCTCACAACACAGCTCTCTGCCAAGGTCTCCTCACAAGATCCTTTACTCGCTCAACAATTTTGCATCCTCATATTGGGACAGGGGTTCGATAGTTGTTGAATACATTTGGGAGCACTTCCTTTGCCATCTTGAATATCTACTAGCAACCCACTGGAATTTCACCTATGTATCACAGCATGACAAAGTTTACTTCCATTTCACAACAATTGTTTGTTAATTTTATTTTCCAGTTTGGAATCAGGACTCTACTCTTGATTCTCAGCTCATGGTCCACACTGATGCTTATTCCTGCCTAAAAAAATATCCTTTTGCTTCTTGTCAGAATATTGTGGTGGAGATTAACCAGGAGGGGACTTAGTAACATTTACCACAAGAAGTGATTGCATTAATAACAACAATAAATGTTTATATATTTAATTACTTCTTTCATTCAATAAAAATCTATTGAAGACCTACTATGTCTTAGGTACTGAAGATCTAGTGATAAGTAAGGCAAGCAAATTTTTATAGACTTTTCATTTTAGTAAGGAGTGGCAAAGAGTAAATAAATGACAGGAGAATTTCAAAAAGTGCTGAGTTGTGAAATTAGTAGAATAGGATGCTGTTATAAAGCATGATAGTAGGGGTGGTGCTATTTTATTGTTTTAGAGAAGGCCTCCCAATGATCGTGTTTGAGCTGAATGATAGTAAATATAGCCAACTACATGAGATCTGAAGGGGAAGAGTTCCAGGTAGAAGTAATAAGTGTAAAAGCCTTATACAAGGTTGGCCCATTTGAGGAAAAAAAAGTCCAGGGTGACATCACCAGTGTGATGGAAGATGCAGGCCCAGAGGTAGGTAGGGGTTAGCGTATTTTTGTACTTGGTATCTCTGCTTGAACATATATCCTGCATCTGAAACAACATGGCCAATATACAATCTTAAATTTCTATCTCCAATCCTGTGCCTCTGGAAGCATTTGACCACCATTCGTCCAGTTTGTTTAAGCCCAAGTTCTAGGAAACATCTTTGGTCTCTGTCTCTCACACACAAAGTCTAATCTATCCGTAAGCGCTGTCAGCAATTATACAACTCTCTCCATGTTTCCATCATCACCACTTATTTTTCTAGTCCAAGACATCATCATATTTTTCTGGAAAAAATGCAATAACTCTCTATATGATTTATCTGCTTTCTTCTTCTTCCTCTGCAATCAATTATTTCTTTGGCAACAATAGTATTTCGAAGATGTAAATTAGATTGCACCATTTCTGTTTTTAAAACCTTTCAATGGCTTGTCACTTGTTTAATATAGTTCTCTCCCCTCTTACCCATATAAAAGCTCAATCTGCATAATAGAGAGAGACAACTCATTATATAAGGAAAAAAAAAAAGTGGAATGTCTACCAAGGATGCAAGAAGAATCACTAAAGTAAGTTAGGAAATCTTTTCTCTATAACATCTCATAGCTTCCAAGCCTATTCTATGGTCTTGCTGGAAAACTGTATTTTAAATATTAGGAATTGGTATTACCCTCTTCCTTCTCCTTGCTACTTTTTGTAAGAATTTTTTTTTAATTAAAAAAAATTTTTTTTTGAGGCAGAGTCTTGTTCTGTTGCCCAGGCTGGAGGACAGTGGCTCGATCTCAGCTCACTGCAACCTTGACCTCCCGGGTTCAAGTGATTCTCCTGTCTCAGTCTCCTGAGTAGCTGGAGTTACAGGCATGTGTTACCATGCCCAGCTAATTTTTGTATTTTTAGTAGAGACAGGGTTTCATCATGTTGGTCAGGCTGGTCTTGAACTCCTGACCTCATGATCTGCCTGCCTTGGCCTCCAAGGATTACAGGTATGAGCCACCGCGCCTGGCCAAGAATTTTTGACCTTTTTGGATTTCCTTCGCCTATAGATGGATACTTCAGACAAACTAGAACAAAGTCATACAAAGGAAAAGGTAAAAGAAAGAAAACCACCAATATTTTTAAATTATTAACATTTTCATGTTGTATTGGAAGAACAGGCTTTTATTGAGTATATAAAATGATAGATATTCAGAATTTAAAAACATTCCATGAATTTACAGGCCTCATTTGGAAAGAAATCCTCAGTTTTGAACCTCTTTTATACTTCATTTGGGGAAAGGGGTTTTCTTCATTACAGTTTTTAAGCCAATATATATTTCTTATCAGACAGCATGGGTTTCTAAAATGCCATCTGGCCTTTTTTTTTTTGAATAGATTGTGAGGAAGAAGCATTCGTTACAGTTTCAACCTTGAAATGAGTTTTCTTCAGGGTAGTTGTTTGGTTAACTGTATGGTCCACTGGAGGACAAGCCATAGCCATTGCCTTTCTTAAGTCCCAGAGATATCAGAAGTGTTCTCTCCAGCCAGCTACGAAGAACAGACACAGAAGAAAACCTGAATTGCCATTAGGGTGTTCAGATGGCTTGGATTATCTTAGAAATCTATTTGGCTCTAGGACGAAACACTACTTCTTTTGGAGAAAAACATAGTGTACATAAATTCAAATCCACAAAGTGAGTCAATTAGAATGCAGTTTCAAATTTTCAGTTTTACTGAAAGATACTCTGTTTTACAAGTTTGGCTTTCATAGCACCATCTGTAGATAATTACTATTAAATTATATGAACTCAACTTTTTTGGTAGGCACGCCTCTATTTCACCAAGTACAACTCCTCTAGTAAGTTTTAGTAATATCCATTTGTTCATAGCTGTATGGGTAGCACTTCTCTGAACTGCTGTGCCAGATGTATAAGCAGATTCCTCGTTTCTTGTTCATAAAAATGTAGTTATCCAGAGGATGTTTTCTTTTGTTTTTTTAACATGATACATTTATTTTTATTCACGTATATTACCAGCCTAATCCTCTTTTAGTCAAATTCAAAAGCAATAAAATTAAAATAGTTTATGGTAAAGTGTTAAGCCTGCTTTCTCTGCTAATTGTAGAGCATCATGGCAAATATTTTATTACTTTATTTATTAATTGTCCAAATTTGTTTTACATGTATGCAATGAATAGTGATCAAGTCAGGGTATTTACAGTGTCTATCACCTGTGTACGTTTTTTAAAGTACAGTCATCCTACTCTGCAATCATGTATTAATTTATTCCTTCCATCTTATTGCATGTTTGTACCCTTAAACTCGCTTCTCTTCATCCTCCCTCCTCCCTGCCACTCACTTTTCCCAGTCAGAAAATGTTTTCTAAACACTCAGCCTACTTGGTCATCTACTGACATTCTTGTGAAAGCATAAGTTTATAAAGTCAGTTATTGATTCATTGCTCTTGTATAGAAAAAGGGCATGAAAACTAGAATTAAACTACCTGCGGTTTGTTTTTTCTTTTCCACCTAGTTTGGCTGCATATTTTGGGGCAAGTCACTATTCCCACACTTTTCAAAAAAAAAAGGGGGGGGGAGAGATTAAAGTGCTACATATTTCATAGATTTTCCATACAGATTAGATGAATACTTATCGTGAAAACATTCTCTCAGTCGTTAAAAGATTGTGGTATTTTCATGAAGTACATGATTATGACTTAATATTTCTCAACTACTAAGAGATTTCTGGTAGCATTAGTTTACACTGAATTGGTTTTCTTGTTTTATAAAGAAACTGTTACCAACTTTCTTACTTACTAGGGGGACAGAAGGTCATCTTGAAGCAGATCTGTTTTCCAAAGATTGTACATCTTGCAAAAAGCTTATTCCCTTTCTTCTTTCAGCAGAAAGAAACTCAGTATCCTGAGAGAAATGTATAGCTAGATTTTTGTTTTGTTTTGTTTTGTTGTTTTGTTTTGTTTTGTTTTGTGAGACTAAACAAAAGCTGTCTTTCCCATATGCTGAGCTCTAAGTAGGGAGTAGGTAGAATGAGTGTATTTGTGTTAGGAGGCTAGGGACTTTCTAAGATTCAAAGTTTAGAGAGACCTGTTAGAATAAACCTGGTTGATCCTGACCAAAAGCCAGTGTTACAGATGAATAACAGGCTCCTGATGTCCATGGGAGTGGAGTTCTAGCTTTAGTGATTAAATTGGGTCCCGGTCATTATGTCCCAGTGATTATACCTGGTAAACAACAGTTGAACATGCGAATGCAACTTAGAAATTACTTTATCACTAAGTGAGAAAAGGTGTCTATAGTATGCTACTGTTTACCTAGGTAAGGACCATAAAAGGATAACTTTAAAATTACAGGAAAAAAAAGTTACTGTGTAGAAGAAGACTAGTATGGCAAAGACAAAGATAGAAACTAAAATTTCCAAAATATACTTTGCTTGCAGTTTTGACTTTAGGGCCATGTAAATTTTTTACACAATAACAAAACAAAATTTAATTTAGAAAAGCAGCCCCTAAGAGTTGAAGGCAAATGAAAAATGAAGTTAGCTGCCTATTAAGTTGGTGGCATAACTTTTCAGATAAGCTTAAGGCACAGTGATTTCAATGTACATTGTCTATAGACTATAACCTAAAGGCAAAAAGGACTTAAAAAGAAAATTCATAAACTTTATTGGTATCCATATGTGGTAGTGATGTTGCTATTCTCAGACCATTTTGTGTGTGTTATGGAATAAAGCAAATGAGTAGTTATGTTGATGCCATTGGGAACCAGGAATTTTAGCACAGGAGAAAGGTGATACAGATGTAAGGTCAATTAGGTTTCAAGTTTCTACCAATGACCCCAGGATAACCAAATATTTGAGGAGATTTTTTTTTTAATAGACATATCCAGTCAAGGACTGAAGAAGAAATGAAAGAATATCACATTTTGCAAATCATAATTGATACATTAATGAATCTAGGCAATAATCATCCATTACTGTCAGCATGTCAAAGAGAAGACATATAGATAAATGTTCCTGACGAAAGTACGCAATACCACCCATGAAGTCATTATATTTCCCAAATCCAACCTGAATTTAATTAAGCCTCTAATAATTTCCCAGCAATAATGGGAGGATCAAAGAATATGTTAATGGCACTAATGGGATGCAATTAGCAAAATTCAGACAATAGAAAACACAATAGGACAAACTATTATTTATTTTAAAAAGTCTATCATCTGTCTATCTGATCTATCTATCTACAGAAAAAGAAAAAAGTTAGAGGGGAACCTATAGAGTAAAATAGACTTAAGAGGCCTGTTGCAATTATGAACTTTATTTGGATTCTGATTTCTACAAACAAATGATAAAAAATCAATTATTAAAACATTTGTCAGACAACTAGGGGAATCTGAATGCTGATTGGATAGTTGATATAATGTATGTATTTATATTTTAAGTATGATAATGGTATCACATTTAAAATGGGTATAGGTTTTCTTTTTAATAATTCTTATCTTTTAGTGCTGCAAATATTACTACAAATGAAATGACGTGATTCTGGCATTTCCTTTAAAATACTGTGTGTGAGGAGGATAGGTAGGGAAGAATATAGATGAACAAGATTATCTATAAGTTGAAAATTACTGAATTGGGTGATGGGTATACTATATTCTGCTGTATGTTGGAAATAGTCCATGATAAATAGAACAAGATATAATCATTCCCATACAGCATGGGCACACCTGAAAGCATGGGCATCCCCCACAGCATGGGCACACCAAAAGCCTGGGCTAGGACCTGGTCATCGTGAGTGTGCTTCAGCAGTAGCGGACAATCACGCTTTGCTCATCTGTGCAGGACTGCTCTTCAACAGTGCTGACCCATGTTAAACAACCATGTGTAATAGATAAACTAGCCAGGGTCCAGCTCCTATCCATTTGAAGTTTTGGAAGCTTGACTGATACACTTGGGATTGAGTTAGGTTCCTGGTGTTCTTGGATAAATTGAGGAGTAGGAAAAGCCTCCAGAATGATATCCTGAGATTTTCTCCAACAAGAAACAGTGGTGGCTCCAAAGTAAACTGGCATAAAAAATAGATGAGTCTCTATTTTGTACATGTAGATTTAGTAAAACAGTTATACTGGTTAAATGAAATTTTCATCATGAATAGATTTTAATTCTATAAATCCTGTTGATTTTTCCCCTATTATAAAACATGTTTTATAAAACTTCTGAAAATTTACATTCCAATACTGATCAATTCAAGAGATAAAATAATTTTTATATATGCAATATATATAGTTACTATTTAAACAAGAATTGAGTTGGCTTCATGTGCAGACCAAAGAGCTTTCCATTGCTTTTAGGATCATATCTGAACTTCTTAACACAATCTAATAAGCCATTCATTCCCTCTATCCCACCACACCATACTCCAGCTTCATTCTCCCTTCTTTCAATTTTTTAACCTTCTTTAATGCCTAAGCTATCTTGCACTTAGGATTCTGTCTTCCCCAAAGCCCTTGCCCTATACTTCCACCCCCTCATTGTCTTGATCAAGTTCTACTTGTAACTAGGGCCCAGATTAAATGTCTCTCAGTGATTTCTTCATTGATAATTCAGAATAGAATAGCGCCCCTGATAAATTTCAGTATAGCATCCTGCCCTTTATCTTTTATAAAACTTCCATCTATGATTATGTAAGTATTTGTCCCTGTTTTGGTTATTGCTCATCTCTGTGACTAGAACGAATGAATGCTCCATGAGACTGGAACCATTCCGGTCTCGTTTCCAGCTCCATCCCCAGCACTTGGAGTGGGCTACCTAGTTACCCAATAAATATTTGCTGAATTAATGAATGAAATCCTCATAGTGTTTTCCTTACTGAAAATCCTAAAGTTATTTTCTCATATTTGGCAACCTACACTTGAGATATTTATCAAGATTTGTTTTATTTAAATTCTTAGCTCAATCATTGACAAAAGCCAGATTTCTTTAATCTACTATTTTGCTTCATTTAGTGACAATGTTTTAATCAAAATGTCTACTGTGTGAATACTATTTTCAGTTTTAAGTGAAATGAGGAAGGAAACAGAACAGTTTTGTCATTTTGTAGACAGGAATGACAAACAATGAGATTGTCAGATATTTAAACACAGATGTGTTGGCTCCAAATTTAAACTCACTGCTCGTAGCCTCCTAGCCCATCAATTATGCTACTATTTTCCTGTTGTAGGCCAAGATTATCAGCTACTTGTAGGCTTGTAGAACAACTTGGTTATTCTTTCTCTAAAAAACCCTCTTTAAAATTACATGGACACAACACTTTTTTGAATGTTGAATGATCAAGAGACATAAAGAAACAAGAATAATAATCTTCAAAGGGTTCCCCTCCCAGAGATACACTTGGTTTTTTTTGTTGATGTTGTTTATTTGTAATTTTAATGACATTTCCATTACTCAGTGCCTGGACAATGTCTATAGTTTGATCTATATAATTTATACTTTTTTAATCTCCACATAATGGATCCTATATACTGTTTGTAAGGTAATATTTTCTTTACGCTAAATATATCACAACTATGTGGTCTGGTAGGCAAGGAGAATCCACCTTTTGTTTCTAGGAATGAAAGGTTTTGTGGTGTGTTCCTTAGGACGTGCTTCCTGTGGACCCTCAGCACGTGCCTGTTGGCTGAGTCATGCCTGACTGCTGCTTTGTTTTCTTAAACAACATGAAACCTTGAAAACAAACTTACCAGTAACTATGGCGGTTAATAAGTGACATATTGGACTCTGCTGTTTGTGGAAACATGAAAATTTAATTTGTTCCTACACTAGGGCCGACTGATTCCTCATTGAATTCTATGAAACTCATCTTCACATTATTATTTAAAATTCATTAGTCCTCAGTAGAACTGTGTCCAAATTATAAGGTTTTATACTGTAAATTTTCTCTTGGAATGTGTCAATACTAAAACTTCCCTGTAAGTTTATTTTTAATCCTTTAGTCTTATACCTATACTCTCATAGTGTTCCAGGCCATATAAAATCTTGTTATAATTATTTCACTGGACTTGTGAGGGACATTCCATCAACTGCCACCTGGTTTGCAGGTAAGCATAAACAAACCAAATCTATTTTTATGTTCAACAATACTAGGAAGTCTCACTGTTTATCACATTAGGATATAGAGGTCTAAATTCCCCAAGCCAAAACAAAATAAAACAACAATAGCAACAAGAATTTGTTCCCTCTCTTAGTGGGCTTAAGTATTCCAAATTGCTGTATCTCTTTTATTTCATCATTTATGTATGTTCTTACTCGTTGGCTCGACATTCAAGAATCCTTCCCATAAGCTTATCTTCTCCCACTTCTCAAAATAAACCACATAACTCAGAAGTAAATGCATACTCTTATAAGAACACCCAGCACTTTGGGAGGCAGAAGGGGGTGGATCACCTGAAGTCAGGAGTTCGAGACCAGCCTGACCAACATGGTGAAACCCCGTCTCTACTAAATACAAAAAAAATTAGGCCCTGCTGGCGCATGCCTGTAATCTCAGCTACTTGGGAGGCTGAGGCAGGAGAATCTCTTGAACCTGGAGGTCGACATTGCAGTGAGCTGAGATTGTACCACTGTACTCCAGCCTGGGCAACAGAACAAAACTCTGTCTCAAAAAAAAAAAAAAAAAAGAACATGATGGCTTACATTGTATAATCAGTATGTAATTATAGGAATGTAGAGGACGCACATAGAAAATCACAAGGATAAATCTCAAAAACAAGTTCATTTATTCTTAAATCTTTGTTTATTCCTAACCTTTGAACTCTGGACACAACTTTTTGAAAATATACCTTTATGGTTTTAACCCACATCTTCTTACTGTTTTCTGCATTTTTTATTAGACCCAAGCCCCTAAAGTAAGTGGCCAGTGGAAACTACAGACATTGTCCAGGCACTGAGTAATGGAAATTTCATTACAATTATGTATTGGCACATCATGCATCTTAATTGCTTCCACAGTTGACAGAAACAATGCATATGTAAACACCCACTCAAATCCTAGAAGCTTCAGAATTTTCCTTTTTGTCATCTGATGGTATTTGTGGTTGCCACAGAAAGGAGAAAGCAGGCCTGTACTATCAGAACTCAAAGTTCCTTTTCATGATATTCTGCTTACATTCCTCTGCCTACCTTGCCAGATTGCTGTCAACAAATGCTAATCACCAATCATGGAAGAATTGCTTGTCTATCACGAAAGAAAGCATAGTTTTCCCAGTGTGGTCTCCCTTCACTCAAAGCATTGGCTACACTGCCGACGGAAACTGTACAGACCTGGAAGGCATGCTAACGGACATGATGAATGACAGCTGACATCTGAAAAGAACATATCCAAGTTTTATGGAAACTATCAATAAGAATTGTAAGGTGCACATGTTTCCATAGCAACCTCATCTGTTGTGTTCAATCCTGTGAAACAGAAATATAAAAACAAACAAAAGTATGTATGAGTGGAGAGCCATTCTGATGACCTACAGTTTAGAGGATGTAGAGTACAATTTCTAGGTTTTTCTCTTCCAGGTTTATTGTTTCTCCTATCCTAGGAAGCCTCTTATTTATTAATACAGTTTTGGTCATTTGTGGCATTCACACTGGCACCACATATACTAATAGTTTTAGTAAGAACCAACTGGTAGAGTGTTACCATTTGCTAGGCACTGGGCTAAACCCTTCACCATCTTTGTAAACTCTCACCATAAACCTATGGGACAAATAATTTTATTAACCCCATTTTACAGACAAGGAAACTGAGGTAGAGAGATGTTAAATGACTTTTCCAAGATCACTTAGCTAAGAAAAAAAACAGAGGCAGGACAAAATCTTGATGTCAGTTCCTTCTGATGGAAACATTCGTGCTTTATGTTGATAAGTTCAGCAGTCAAGAAGTTTGTTGCTTCCTCTTAGATATTTTTACTAAAATTTAGGAGTGTGGCCACCAGAAGTGTTGCCTCTGCTGAGGTGATATTGCCCAAGCAGCAGGTTTATACCTACTGATGTTTGGATATAATGACGTGCCCTCTTTAAAAATTGAGTTTTGGGTATTCTTTACTTGTTTTACTTTTGCTTTAAAGTATTCATAGGGAAGCAATGGTAAAGGAGAGGACTTCAGGAGAGCAGCACTGGTCCTTTATACCCATCTACTGCCTCCCACCTGTACCCTTCAGCTCGTGCCAGCAGGCAAGAGAGCGCTGAAGTCCTAAAGCCACAGAAAGAGATAACAGAAAGTGTGGTAGAGTGGCTCATGAGGAAAAGGAAAACACAGTGTGACTCTGGGATGAAAGCAAATCTCCATTACCCTTGGTCTTCAGCACTCATTAAGAGGCGTTGAGAGAGAGGAAAACCCAAGAAGGACTAGGATGCTGCTACTCTGGCAGGTGGGGGTGTGCAGGCATGATTATCAGGCAACTGATATAATTATGACCTCATCTGTGCTAACTGGCCAGAGAAGCCTGGACATCCATGTTAGTCTTGCAAGTCCTCCCTTTTAAAAGAAAACAAGAAGTGTATTAGTCGATTCTCATGCTGTTATAAAGGACTGCCAGAGATGGGGTAATTTATAAAGGAAACATGTTTAATTAGCTCACCGTTCTGCATGGCTGGGGAGGGCTCATGAAACTTACATTCATGGCAGAAAGGGAAGCAAACACCTTCACATGATGACAGGAAGGAGAAATGCTGAACAAAAGGGGGAAAAGCCTCTTAAAAAATATCAGATCTCATAAGAACTCACTCACTATCATGAGAACAGCAGCATGGAAGTAACTGCCTCCTAACTGATTAAAGTACTTCCCACTGGGTCCCTCCCATGACACACGGGGATTATGGGAACTACAATTCAAGATGACATTTGGGTGGGGATACAGCCAAACCATACCAAGCAGGGTATAACAGTATGTGCCTATTAGGAGGCTGAGATGAGAGGATCGTTTGAGCCCAGGAGTTCAAGGCTAGCAAAGCTTGGCACCACAGTGTGTCCCTGTCTCTAAATAATAATAAGTAAAAAAGTAAAAGTGAAAATAAAAGAAGACAGAGCAGAACTCTTTACCAAGCAGATTAACTTTACATGAAATGCTAGTTTAAAGGCCTTTTCTATGACATGAAATATAAAGCAAAGTCTAAATTATAATGCAGTACTTTTTCTCATCAATCTACAGCTATTATCAATAATTGTTAATTATTGTGCCACATTTTTGGCAGTGATAAAGCAGGCAGATATAATGGATCAGGATTAAGAATGAAGCCAGACTGTTTGGTAGAACAATTTATGCAGGACACAGGTCAGAGAATGCACCAGTTTACATAGGTCAGGTGTAAAGTTATCAAGAGTCCTAAAGGCAAGACTAAGTCAAAGAGCAATGTACCAGATCTACCTGGAAGATGCAAGAATGTTTGAGATTTGATTAGTTGTCATGTGGGGAAGATTTAGAGATGTAAGCTGGGAGGAAAATTCAGGTTAGATCAACTAACCTCTATTAGTTTAGAAGTAGAACAGTAATGGTGTAAGAACCAGAGTCAGTGTCCAAAGCTGCAAGCAGGGCAGATGACACAGGAAGAAGTCAATTAAATCATAAGGCCTGGGCTAGTGATAAACATGAGAAAAAGAGAGGGGAGCTCAGTTAGGAACTAACGCATTAGAACTCAACACAGACATATTAATCTACATGAATCCATAATTGACTGTTGATTTTTGGAAAGGAAATTTTTGCCTTCTGAATTCATCTGCATTAGCCTTTCTCTTATGGGCAGGTATCAGTAGGATTCAAAGATATCCATCAAAAGCTGTGGTTTGTGTACTCCCTAAAATAATTTTGTAAAACTGTGCAATTGCTCATAACTTCAGGTTGATGGCTAAAGACTTTCCCCCTATATTTCAATAACTGCAACGGATATAATTCTCTATGCATTGAAAACACGGACATTTTAAAATAAAATTGTTACCTCCCTCTTTTAAATGCAGTCAGTGAAATCTAAACAACTAAGCTAGTTGATATCCACTACAATTCGTTTTATGAATACATGAATGACTTCTGCAACAAAAGTCAGAAATTTTATATTTCTCATTAAACATATATTGCCACTTAACTTCCACCAAAGAATTTCATTTATGTTTCATGTTTGAAAGTCTTCTTAAGACATGAGCAGACACTTCTCAAAAGAAGACATAAAAGCAGCCAACAAATAAAAAATTGCTCAACGTCACTAATCATCAGAGAAATACAAATCAAACCCACAATGAGATACTATCCTATACCAGTCAGAATGACTATTATTAAAAGTGAAAAAACAACAGACGTTGGCAAGGCTGCAGAGGAAAGGGAACACTTATATGCTGTTATTGGAATGTAAATTAGTCCAGCCACTGTGAAAAGCAGTTTGGAGATTTCTCAAAGAACTTAGAACTACCATTTGACCCAGCTGCATATATATCCCAAAGAAAGTACATCATTCTACCAAAAAAGACACATGCACTTGTATGTTCACTGCAGCACTATTCACAATAGCAAAAGCATGGAATCAACCTAGATGCCCATCAATGGTAGATAGGATAAAGAAAATGTGGTACATATACGTCATAGAACACTGCAGTCATAAAAAAGAGTGAAACCTTTTTTTTTTTTTTTTTTTTAACAGCAACATGGATGAAGCTGGTCGCCATTATCCTAAGCAAATTTACACAGGAACGGAAATCTAAATATCACATGTTCCCACTTGTAACTATCAGCTAAATATTAGGTACTCATGGGCATAAAAATGGCCACAGTAGAAACTGGGAACTACTAGAAGCAGGAGGAAAGGAGGAGGAAAAATGGTTAGCAAACGAACTATAGGGTACTGGACCTTATTCTTTGTCAGGAAGTTTGGGTCAGGAAAACAGAACTACTCTAGGTATTTCAGACAATATGAGGTTTAATATAGCATATTAATTGCTTACAAAATCATTTGCAAGTGCGGAGGGAGCAAAGATTGAGGAAAGCTTGCACCAACTTCCAGAGAATCAGAACGTTGCAGAAATTGTAGAAAACTATCACCAATGATTTTAATGCTGTTGACAGCAATAAAGCCAGAGACTTATGGAATATCTGAAGACAGTTCAAAACCTTGTATCGACTATCTGCCAAAGCTATTGAGTCTGTCTGCTAATGCCAGAAAGAAAAGATATTGCTTCTGGCTCTGTTGCTTCTATATTTAATATGAGTATCTCCTATTAGCAAAACTCTAAGTAGGAATGCTGTTGGTGAGGAAATCTGAGAAATGTAGTTCCTATGTTTTCAATACTTGCAATTCAAGGGAACATAGGATTGTCAGCAGAAAATCTAGCACAATCACATAGCTGCGAAACTGCAGAGCCTGAAATTTTGGAACAAGTATGTGATCCATCAGACCACTTATCCCAAATCCATTACTGTGGGTTGTTGTATATGTACAATGGCTGTGGGATAGGGAAAGCGGGAAACTGGAGAGAAGATTGAGGGTAAGGTAACTGTGAAATTGTCCAACGTTCTTGTCTTTAAGGATCATAAACGTATTTCTAGAAATATGAGGAAACAGAGATAATTACGTTTACTAGAGCTCTTTTCACAAGAGTGTATGATCCTGTACAAAATACTTATGTAGGTAGGAGGATCTATACACTGAGAAGCTTAACTTCAAGATGCATTTTGAAACTTTTTTTCCTTTCTTAATCTCAAAATGTAGCCTTGTATGTTAAAACTCTTGGTTTGTCTTTTTTCCACCAGGTACTTGTGTGCATAGTGCATGCTTATCTAATTATGTGCTTGCTTAGAAATTCCAGGGGCTAATTTTGAAACAATCCAGTCATAGAGGCCCCGCTGCAGAATCTTCCCACTTAAGAGGAGTTATGAACATTTAGTCCACCACCGGGCCAAAGCCAAGACAATGCCACCAGGACCTCCAGACAGGCGATTACTCAAGATAGCCATCAGAACAAACATACAGACCTGCACTCTCCTACAACGCTCCTCTACATCTCCCATACCTTAAGCCCCTTTACTCAGCCCAAAAGTTGGAAAGCTCTTTTAAAGGCATGAGCTTGGTCATTTCCTAATTGCTAGCATTTAATTAATAAAACTGCTTTCCTTTCACCATACCTCACTTCTTGTGTTTTTGTCCTTTGACTGGTGAGCAGCTGGGTTTGATCCAGTTACAGATCCTTAGGAGGTAAAGTCCTAGAGAGATTGCTAAATTTTCTGTTAAGACAGGTAGGTGGAGTCAAGCTCACTAACCAAAGGTCAGCAGGAACACCCCTGTATTCACAAATGTGTTAGATTGATTAATGAGGCAAGAGAGACCACACCCAGGGAAACTTCAAGAGTGTTAAGATACTAAGGAACACTCAGGAGAAACTTCTTCTATATTTGGGGTACTGGTGGATGGTTCTGAAAGGAGTTTACAGAATCAAGGACCAGTTTTGGATGGGATGCTATCAAGAAATACAGACAATTTGATGACTGGCTATCTTAAGTTCTGGCCCAGAGATAGTAAGATTAAATTGGAGCTGGGGTTGCCATTGGAGGGGAAATAGAAATCACTCAAAAAAGAGAGATGTTAATAAATTTTGTGGTAGTAGTCTAGTCTTGCCTATGTTTTAGAAACTTTTTTTTTCTGTTAATAGCATTGATTATGCTTGTAAACTTGGGACCAGAGCTGAATTGCTCAGGAAACCACATGCTGCTATCCCTAAACCACTAGTTACAATGTATAACTTTCTCTGTCTTTCCTCCTAAACTGCACTTACTCTGAAATCTGCGTTAACAACAGGATGCTTTGTGTTAATGTATGACTTACAATGTATAACTTTCTCTGTCTTTACTCCTAAACTGCACTTATTCTAACATCTGCATTAATGCTGAATAAACATTTAGGGATTTCAGTGGAGGGGCGCTAAGATATTAGGCCTGCCTGGGACATTCTATGTGTCTCAACACATTTATGAATTTGTTAGAAACAATATGCAATTTGTTTTTAGTTTCATCAGCAACTCCTCCAACTGATTCTTCCAAAATACTATGATTGGAAAACCAATAAGCAGGATGCAGACATTGATGAGTACAAATGTAACTATGAGTACAAATCAGAACAGAAACATGGAATATGGATTCTTCCAGAAAATACAGTACGGTTATCCTTTTAATAAAATTTGTATTGTTCTTTATGACTACACCCCTCCTTCTGCCAGAGAAAGACTGCTCAGCAGGCTGCAGCACACACAACAGGATGCTTTGTGTTGCTGTGTAACTTACAGTGTATAACTTCCTCTGTTTTTTCCTCCTAAACTGCACTTATTCTGACATCTGCATTAACAACAGGATGCTTTGTGTTAATGCATATCTTAAAAAATTAAGCTGTATTATACTAGAGTTTCTGTTCTTTCTTGAGCAGAGTAGAAGAGGAGAATAATGATATCTTAATGGGACTGACATTCATTTTCAATGAGATGTTCTTGTTCACTAAGCAGTCATCAAATATGACAATTGTGGGGAATGTGTTGTTCTTGAATGAAATTTCAGTTAACGCTAGACTTGCTACTGTGGTCATATTCATTATGTACATTGTGTGGGTGCCCTGCAGCAGTCATAAGGAGATATAAACAAGAATCAAGACTCACACCTTAGAATATAGAGGTCTAGATGCTACTACTTCAGCATTTTCCCATTAAAAATCAGGTCTTGACCAGGCGCAGTGGCTCACGCCTGTAATCCCAGCAGTTTGGAAGGCCGAGGTGGGCAGATCATGAGATCAAGAGATCAAGACCATCCTGGCCAACATGGTGAAACCCCGTCACTATTAAAAGATACAAAAATTAGCTGGGCAGGGTGGCATGTGCTTGTAGTCCCAGCTACTCGGGAGGCTGAGGCAGGAGAATTGCTTGAACACAGGAGGCAGAGGTTGCAGTGAGCTGAGATCACACCACTGCACTCCAGCCTGGGGCCTGGTGACAGAGCAAGAGTGTGTAGCCAAAAAAAAAAAAAAGATCAGGTCTTACTGAGGTGGAAAGAAAATGAGCTTTGGAACAAATGAATATCTAATAAACCCTCTATTTGGCCATTTACTTGTTCTATGGCTATAGAAAATGCATCTAACTTCTCTGAGTGCTAATTTTCTATCTACAAAATGAGATTAATAATGCTTACATCATGGGTTTTAAATGTATAGGCACAAATCATTTGCATAGACATGCAACCATTTCTTTGGAAATAAATTCACCTTGTTCATGAGCCTACATTTGTGTTTGGTAGCAGAAAACCTGTAGTCAAGGGTATTAATCAGGGTTCTCCAGAGAGACAGAAACAATAAGAGAGAGAGACAGCGAAAGAGCTGGGGGGAGAGAATGAGATTTATTAGGAGAATTGGCTCATGAAAATTATGGGGTCTGAGAAGTCCTACAATTGGCTATCTGCAAGCGAGAGACCCTGGGATGCCAGTAATGTTGGTGTGGCTCAGTCTAAGTCTGAAGGCCTGAGAACAAGGTGGAGGTGAGAGGATGGGGCTCTGGTATAATTCCTGGAGTCTAAAGCTGGAGAGCCTGGAGTCCTGATGTTCAAGGGCTGGGGAAAAAGAGTGTATTCCAGTTCCAGGAAAGAGATCAATTTGCCTTTCTTCTGTTTTTGTTCTATCCAAGCACCCAGTGATTGGCTAATACCCACCCACATTAGGGGCAGACCTTCCCCATTTAGTCTGCTCAGGCTCACATACCAATCATTCTGGTAACACTTGCACAGACGCACCCCAAAACAATGTTTTACCAGTTTAGGTATTTCTTAGTCCAGCCAAATTGACACCTAGAATGAACCATCACTTCAAAGGACGTAGTTTTTGGTTTTAAGGCAGTCTTTTTAAAGTGATGATTCAATCAATTTAGGAGTTCAATTGGTCCATTTCAAACACCATATTTTCCCTAGGGCTCCTTTTCTCTTTGGGCAAGAAAGAGCTCATGGCAGTGAAGACAGTGAGTTCACTTGTGTCCTCTGAGTCTTTATTGGACTTTCCTGAGACACGGTAACTCCCTTGGTCTTTTCCCTTTATGTCTAAAGGATCATTCCTGTCTAGGTAGCCTGACACCTGTTCTCACGGCACAGATAGTGCACAATTATTCTCTCCAGAGTGATAATGTCCCCAGAAACGCAGTTTCATCCTCTAGCAGAATATTGTTTCAGGACTATCTACTCATAGCTTCTACTAAAGGAAGGGCTCCCTTGCCTCAATTACTCCCAGGCAGGCACTCTCTTCTTAGCTAGGTTTTCCACCACTTTTTAGGGGTTTTGGAAATATTTTGAGGCTGAGGTCACTAAGACATCCTGCATCCTCTTCTCACTTAGACCTTTACCTGAAGCATATCTCCTAAAACTGAACACCAAATAGCTTGAACAAGACCTTCAAGCAGAGATCTTTGTGTTTGATGGCAGAACACGAAGAAAAGAGGATGAGGATTAGACCAGAGTGACCTGGGCTCCCAGCTTTACCACCTAGTAGATTAATCCTTGAGAATGAAAGAAATCTCTCTTTTTCTCTTCTCTCTCTCTCTCTCTCTCTCTCTCTCTGTCTCATTATCTCTGCTGCTGCTTCAGCAAACCAGATAAAATAATGCCCACCTTTCAGGTCTCTCAGGGTTAAAGGAAGTATTGAAAGCAAAGCATCTGGAACATAGTAGATGGCCAATGAATGTTAATTTTCTTTTTCCCCCATTCCTAATTAGGCATGGCAAATGGAAGAACAGTACTTCTAAAACTTCAGTCTCTGCCAGATTGGGGTTACCACCTGGCTCATTTAAGCATCTGTTTCTCCTTGTTGGTTTTATTTCAGTTTTTAAAGAAAAAGATTAAGAATATGTTAATAATACAATCAAACACA
>CAUYLG010057802.1:0-10487 GCA_963573385.1 Cacajao melanocephalus | reverse complement strand
CATTGTGGAAGACAGGGTGGCAATTCCTCAAGAACCTAGGAACAGAAATACCATTTGACCCAGCAGTACCATTACTGGTACCCAAAGAATTATAAATTGTATTATAAAGACACATGCACACATATGTTCATTGCGGCACTGTTTACAATAGCAAAGAAGTGGAACCAACCCAAATGTCCATCAATGATAGACTGGATAAAGAAAATGTGGCACATATACACCATGGAATACTACACAGCCATAAAAAATGATGAGTTTGTGTCCTTCATAGGGACATGAACCAATCTGGAAACCATCATTCTCAGCAAACTGACACAAGAACAGAAAACCAAACACCACATGTTATCACTCACAGGCGGGTATTGAACAATTAGAACACGTGGACACAGGGAGGGGAGCATCACACGCTGCGGTCAGTAGGGGGGGCGCTAGGGGAGGGACAGCAGGGTGTGGGAAGGGTGGGGAGGGATAACATGGGGAGAAATACCAGATATAGGTGACGGGGGGATGAAGGCAGCAAACCACCTTGCCACGTGTGTACCTATGTAGCAATCCTGCATGATCTGCACATGTACCCCAAAACCTAAAGTACTATCTATATATATATATATATATATATATATATATATATATTTAAAAGAAAAAAAGAATGCCAGGAGTCGAGACTTTCATCCAGGGACAAGAAACAAAGCTCACAGTAGGTCATCAGTGGTGGAGAGAACCATTCCAGAGTGCTGCTGATACCCATCTAACGTCAGAGATGTCTGACACACTAAGATGGGACCCTAAAGGGGGACACCTCTGTGGATTCCAATCAAGGCCCAGAGTTTTTCTACAGGGATGCCCCAGGTAAAATTTGGGTCACCTAATACACCCTACACTTTTCAAACTCTTTTTTTATTTTCTAGACCACTATGGGCAACTCTCTATCCATTCTACCTGATTCGCTGCTTGGCTACATCCTCAACCATTGGAATCAATTTGACCCTGACAATCTAAGGAGAAAATGTCTGACTTTTTATTGTAATACTGTTTGGCCATGTTACCAGATAGGAAGCTAGGAACAATAGGTGGTCAGTTATAGCCTTAATTATGATATCATCCTGCAATTAGATCTATTTTGCAAAAGGCATGGTAGATGGTCAGAAATCCCAAATGTACAGACCTTCATAGCCGTATACCAAAATCCAACAATCTGCAAAACTCCCAGAACCCATCCCACAAAGGAAAGTCCTAAGGCAGAACTAGATATTGTAGATGACTCCCTTTTACAAAGGCTACCTGTCTTTCAGGCGAATGACAACCACCCCTATATAACCACTTGCCAAGTGCTCCTGAGGCTAAAACCCAAGAGCAAACACTAGGGACCCTGCTAAGTACCCCTCATACTTATAGGGAAACAACCTATTCAATTCTGCCTCCAGCCCTTAGGAAAGCAGCAGGAGCTGAGGGGCCAGTCTGAGTGCAGGCCCCCTTCTCTATAACTGACATACAACAATGTAAAGAAAAGCTAGGAAGCTATTCTGAGAACCCCAAGATATTTGCAGATGGGTTACAAACTTTGACTTGCTCTCTAGGTTCATCCATGATGTCACAAATGACAGAATTTCCTTTTTCAAAGCTGAATAATATTTCACTGTATGTACATATCACATTTTCTTTATTCATTCATCTGCTGATGTACATTTGGGTTGTTTCTATGTCTTGGCTTTTGTGAATAACACTGCAATTAACTGCAATTAATGGGAGTGCAGATATCTCTTCAATATCATGATTTCAATTCTTTTGGATATACACTAGAAGTGGGATTGTTGGATCATATGGTAGTTATATTTTTAATTTTATAAAACAGAAAAAAAAAGGAAAAAGAAATCTTACTGTTGGGAATAAAGTATTTCAAACGTAGCTAAAATGAGAACACTCATGAGCATGTGTATGAGACACACTCCCAAGTAGATAATCTATGTCATAGAAGAAGGGAATAAAATAGTTGAAAAATTTCAAAGCAATAATTTATGGAAAATTGATTTGTAGTGTGTGAAGACATACCTTTGCTTTATTTGGTGAAAAAGAAAATTAAAACCATAACTCTGCAATCATATTCAGTAATTTAAAATCATTTAATGCCAAATGAAATTAGGCAAAGGGATCTTGTAAAGTATTAATAATAAATACATTGGTTTATTTGCTTCTATTGCAAGCTTCATGGCCTGTAAGGCTTCTTTCTGGGAAAGGAATTGGGATAAACAAACATTAATTTTTAAAAATTGTGTCCAGATGAAAATGAAAAAAAATGTGGAAAAAAGATTATATAAAATTCAGGAAGTCAAAAAAGCTTTCTTAAACATAGTCACCCCCAGGCACTTCCAAACTGATGGAAATAAAACATTCTGTACCCTATCTGTGAACCTCTTCAAAGAAAATGACTCCACATAAAATTATTGATACCATCAGGTAGAGAAACTATACAGTGGAATCAAGTGTAGAAAAAAACCTTTAAGTCTCTGACCTAACATCTTTTATTGTATCTTTCTTCCACAGTCTTTAGAAGAATAAAATCTTCCAAAACAATGACAGTTTAGAATACATTGCTGAATTGTCTATGTAGTGCCAACTCAACTCATCATCTGGAGACAAAAGACAGGTGGACACAAAAGCTTTGATGAGCAGTGATAGGACATAAATTAAAGTAGATTCTACAAGAAGAGCTTCTGAAGTATATTCCAACATTTTTAAAGAAACAATGCTTCAATTGTTCTTGTGCCCAGGAATAATCTTACTGAAGGTGAAGTTTCCCTGTGTCTGACAGCTCTTCATAAAAATGAAACATTTTATTTTCAAGTAGATTCAAAACAAGATGGTGACATTTAGGCTAAGGCTGCAAAAGTGACTATAATAGACGTCAAAGAGAAAGCATTTATTACACTGTTTTCTATCACCTCAATTCTTTATTATTCCAAATATGTCTTAAAGAATGTTTCTCAGAGTCTTGCAACAATTTCAGCAATAACTAAATTTCCACTTTGTCAAATAAGGTTGGACACTTGTATGAAAAGGATGTAGAAAATAACCAAGCAACTAGCAATATTCTGACCCTGGCAGCATTTTTTCAAAGTGTTAGCATATCATCCTGTTACCTCATTTGTTACTATTATATTGGTCAGTAGAAAAAAACCTGATATTTTTTTTTCTTTTTTGAATTGTTTTCTTATAAAAAATACAAAAAAGATGTTTCCATGAAATATGAAAGTTAAAGTTAATTAAAACCCATTAAAATAAATTAAAACTATAACTACCTTTATTAATTTCATGCTTACTTTTCTAACTTTTACTTAGACTAATAAATGTTTTTTTTAATCTATTGGAAAGAGATAGACAGCCCTGTTTTTGCAAAATAAAATGTGTCTGAGCATATTATGTACAGAAAAATAGAAGATGCTTCACCTCAACCCCTATAAATAAACTTTCTTCTAAAAATGTTGATTATGAATGGATTTTCCATTAGGTAATTAAGCAACAAAGAAAAGACCTGTAAGGGTACGAAATTAGTTCTTCACTTAAGACTCTCAAGAATGTTTTTACTTCACAAACTTATTTAAACTTTGCAGAAGATATTCTATTAAAAAATAGTAGTATTTAGCAAATTTGTAGTCACTGGCAATATGCGGGTCTTCAATTTGCATGTTGGTTTTCATCATTACTAGTTTCTTCATCCTGTTCCACAATGTTATGTTAGTTTTGTATTGCTGCTGTAATCAATTACTGCAAACTTAGTGGCTTAAAACAACACAAATGTATTGTCCTACATTTCTACATATTTTCACAAATTTAAAAAGACTCTTTCTTAGTTTGTTTGTGCTGCTGTAACAGATTACCTGAGACTGGGTAATTTATAAAGAATAGAAATTTGTTTTCTCATCATTCTGGAGACTGGAAAAGTCCAAGATCAAGACACCAGTAGGCTCAACTGCCTGGTGAGGGTTTTTCTCCACTTTCAAGATGCTGCATCCTCTGGAGGGGAGAAGCAGTGTTCCCTCACATAATGAAAGGAATGGAAGGAAGAAAAGGGGATCAAACTCCCTCCATCAAGTTCCTTTATAATGGCATTAATCTATTCATGAAGGCATATGACTTAAATATCTCCCAAAGAGCTCCACCTCCCAGCACTGCTGCATTGGGGATTCAGTTTCTAATCCATTAATTAGGGGCACACATTCAAAATTAAAGTGTCTGCAGAGCTGCATTTCTTTCTGGAGGATCTAGTGAAGAATCAGTGTTCTTAACTTTTCCAGCTTTAAAAGCCACTTGCTTTGCTTGGCTGGGGGTTCCTTTCCTCCATCTTCAAATCCAGCAATGTCAGCCTGAGTCCATCACATGCCATCATCTCTTAGATTCTCTCTTCAGATTCCCTCTTCTATTGTAAAGGACACTTACTGTTATAATCCAGGATAATCTGTTTCTTTTAGGATTCGCTGATTAGCAACCTTAACTCCATCTGGAACCTTAATCTCCCTTTGCTATGTAATTTAACATGGAAGTTACCAAAAGAAAGAGAAAACCAATCCTAGATAAAAATTGCCATTCTAGGCTGGGTGTGGTGGCTCACACCTGTAATTCCAGCAGGTTGGGAGGCCAAGGCAGGCTGATAAGTTCAGAAGTTCAAGACCAGCCTGGCCAACATGGTGAAACCCCATCTCTTAAAAGTACAAAAATTAGCTGGATGTGGTGGTATGGGCCTGTAATCCCAGCTGCTTGGGAGGCTGAGGCAGGAGAATTGCCTGCCCTGGAAGGCAGAGGTTGCAGTGAGCCGATATCCTGCCACTGCACTTCAGCCTGGGCAACAGAATGAGTGCTCTCAAAAAAAAAAAAAAAAAATGCCATTCTATAGGTCATTAGTCCTAAAATCTGAGATAAGGTTTATATAGAATCCCCAATTATGGTTAGAATGGCTAATCAGTAATAAGTAGACAATTTCCTAATTCTTAAATAACATTAGAAGTCCCCACTCTTTGTAAGGTGAGGAAAAACTGGTTAAAATAGAAAGATGTTTTGCCCTTTGAGTATGATGAAAGTTTGAGCTATGCAAATTTGCAAGTACAGTAGACACGGGGCATAAGTTAATTCTTTTACACAATAAAATTCTAAGAACTTTTAATTCCCTTGGCAAATGAAGATATCAATGCAGAAATAAATAGGCATCAAGTAGACTGGTGCTAAATGATGTAAAGAGATAAGTAGAATCACTATTACCAGCAAGAAAGAGGGGAAGTCTGGAAGAAAATACATGATGGGTGAGGGCTATTTAAACCCAAAGTCCATAAGGTTATGACTCTGCAGTGCAGAACTTTTACATAATTGGTGAATATACCCGATGCTGAGGTGGAGTCCAGGCATTACTTTTCCTATTGGGTCTGCTTTTGTTCTCCTCTGAGCACAATTCTGCAAACACCATTTCCTGTCTTATCCCTCTTCCACTTCCACCATAACTCTTCCTTTCTAAATCTCTGTCATCTCAGCCCCATCCCACTATCCAGGACTTTTAGTCACATCCTGAAAGAACGGTGCAAAGTTTTGTGTGTGTGTGAATATATATATGTGAATGCACATATAAGAATGCACACACACACATACACATAAAAGTATTTTATATACATATAAACTTTTTATATGTACATATAAACTCTGATATATATACATATATGTAAATTTATGTATATAAACTTTTACATGATTTTACATATATATACATACATATATGTATATATATGTAAAATCATGTAAAAGTTTATATAAAACTTTCTATATAAAACCTTTGCATAAAAGTTTATATATGTCCATTCCATGTGGTTCAGGGTAAAAAAATTTTCTAATTTAAAAAAAGTTTATATATATATAAAAATATAAAAAACAAAGTTTATGTATATGTATATATATATATACACACACACACATATATATGTATATATATACGTATATATATATATACACATATATATAAAGTTGACCTAAATCATAATATAAAATTTGACAATAATAAATAGAAATTTTAACACACACCTCTTAGTTGCTGAGAGAATAAGCAAATAAAATAAATCAATAAAAATAGAGAAAATTTAAAGGCCATGATTGACCAGATTGACCTACTTGCTATTTGTGGAACATTCTACCTACCAACTGCAGACAACACATTTTTTTTTAACTGTGCCAAGAACATTTAACAAAGTAGATCATATGCTGAACCAAACAGCAGGCTTCCACAAATTTCAGCGGATTCTGATTATATATGTTCTCTGACCAAAGTGAAAAAAACAGGAACAAGTAATAGAAAGGCAGCTAGAAAGTTTTCAAGTATATAATAATTAAACCATGTACTTTGAGGTATAATTTCCATACAGTGATGTGCACAAATCTTGTATATGCCACACACTGAATTTTTGCATTTGCACACATTTGTGCAATTGTCCTAATCAAAATACTTGATGGTTCATCACTCCTGAACGCTACTTCCAAATCAACACTTTTCCTCAGAAAACGTGTTCTTACTTCAATTAAAATGCATTTATTTTTCTTTTGTTCAATTATACATGTGTGTGTGTACACACACACACACACACACACACATACACACACATTCATAAGGCAGGTACCATTTTTGTGTGTGGTTTATTTTGCACAATATTAAGTCTTTAACTATATCGTGATATGTATACAGAGTTTGGCTTTTTTCAGTTCCTATGTAGTATTCTGTTGAATGACTATCACAATTTATATTTCCAGTCTTTTTCAAGAGACATTTACATTACTTCCAGTTTGAGTACATTATGAATAAAATGGCTATGAATATTTTTGTACATATTCTTTGGAGAATAGGCAAATTAATTTTTCTTAAGTGTATACCTAGGCATGGAATTGCTGGTCTAAAGTACATGCTTAGCTTTAGTAGATAATGTCAACAGTTAAATCATTTTATACTCCCACAAGCAATATGAGGGCCCCAGTTGTTCTTTCTTTTCGTCAACACTTGATAACCCCAGTCTTTTAAATTCTACTCGCTTTTTAAATTAAATCTCATCATGGTTTCAATTTGCATTCCTCTGATGAGTAATTACATTGACCATCTTTTCCTGCTCTTATCTACTATTTGGATATGTTTGCTTTTTTTCCTTTTTCCTCATAGCTTTGTAGGCACTGATAAGACTTCATCATCTGGTGTTGAATTCTTTCCATTTTTATATGTCTGAAACTATCTCCATTTCACTCTCATTTTTGAAAGATATTTTTGTTGGTAATGGACTTCTATGTTGATAGATCATTTTCTTTCAGTAATTTCCAGGTATAACTCTTCTGTATTCTCTCCTTCATTGTTGCCAACGATAAATCTATGGTTATCTTTGTTCTTCTGTAATTACCTATCTTTTAATTTTTCTGACATGTGGCTGGTGTTCAGGTATTCTAAATATGTTGAGCAATTTGCTTATAATATGTCCAGTGTAGTTCACTGAGATTCTTGGATGTGAAGGTTTATCAGTTTAAGTTTAGAAACCTTTTAATGATTGTTTTTTCAAATATATTTTCGGTACCTACCCTTTTCTATTTCAGATTCTCCAGTGAGATGTATATTAGCCTTCTTAAAGTTGTCCCACAGCTCACTGATGCTCTTTGCAGTTTTTACTTTAATTCTTCTCTCCATGTTTCATTTTAGATAATTTCAAATTCAACACTCTTTTATTCTGCAAAATCAAATCTGCCATTAATCCAACCCATTGCATTTTTTCACCTCAGACATTGTGGTTCACATCTCTACAATTCACTTAGGTCTTTTTATATCCTGTATGTTTCTCCTCATCTAAAACAGTAACAATAACTGTTTTAATGTCCTTGTCTGCTAGCTCTAATAGCTGTACCAGTTTGGGATTAATTTCAATTAGTTATTCTTTTCACTATGTTTTTCTATTTTTACATGTCTGGAATTCATTTGATTCGATGTCAGACATTATGAGTTTAATCTTATTGGGTATTGTATATTTCTGTATTCCTATAAGTCTTCTTGAGTTTTGTTTTGGGATGCAGTTAGGTTACTTGGAAACATTTTGATTGCTCAGGTCTTGCTTTTGTGATCCATTGGGAAGGGTCCGAGCAGTGTTCAGTATAAGGCTAGTTATTCCCCACTGCTGGGGCAAGAGCTTCTGGAGTTCTATATTCAGTATCTTCAGAGTTACAAGCTGTTCTAATCTGGTGGCAACAGACACTATTTCAGACCCTGTTTAAAAACTGAACATGGAATGCTCTAATCCATTCCAATGATTACTTCCCTGAACTTGACTGGTTTTCTAATAAACATGTGCTGAGAGATACATTGCTGAACACTACAAGGGGACTGATCTCTGATTTTCTGTTTCTGTGCACATCTCTCTCTGTCTCTCTGTCTCTCTGTCTCTGTCTCTCTCTCTCTGTCTGTCTGTCTGTCTGTCTCCAACACTTGACAACTTTAGCTGCCTTAGTCTCCCTAGACTCACCTCCTCACTCAGGGAGTTCACTCACCTGGTTTTCCCTCTGCATTGTTTCCTCAAATATCCCTCAGGGCAGTACGCTGAACAATCGTAGGATTCACCTTTTTGTTTTTTATGTCTTAAGGATCACTGTCTGCTTTTACCTGATATCTAACGTCTTGAAAAACCATGTTTCATATGTTCCATGTTATGTTTCTGGTTATATCATGTGAGAGGATATATCCCATTGAGACAAGATAGTTCCCTTGACCCCTTCATGGGACCCATGAAGGGGTGGCTCACTTACTAATCCGACAGCTCTCAAACTCCTTGTGGGAGTGGGAGTGCACAGGTGAGCTAGTACAGAGGCTGGGACAAGTAATTCTGGATGCTGGCAGGAGTAGAATGCTGCGTGGCCCCATGGCAGCATCTAGAGGTTGCCTGTGACCCCTGGAGTGCCAGAGGGCATGTGTTACATTGCGTCCCTTTACCTTTGCCATCTGTGGACAGCTTAAGTGTTAAACAGCTCAGTGGGGGGTCAGTGTGACAGCCTCTTGCACCCACACCCGGATTCTTGTCAGGCGTCCAGAAGGAATGAGGTCATGTAAACAAATTGGAGGGTAATGAATGTGGAGGATTTTAATGAGTGGTGAAGTTGACTCTCAGAAAGATGGGAGCTAGAAAGGGAATGGAATGGGAGGATGGTCTTCCCCTAAAGTTTAGCCATCTCCAGCCAAACCCCTCTCTGACCATAGTCTCCAGTGTCCAGTTGCTTCTTCTCCTCTCAACATTCATATGCTTATTCTCTTCTCTCCTTCTTTGCGATGCCGCTCTGCTGCTCTGCTGCCCTTCTGCCAGTGGAACCTGTGGTTTTGATGGGTACACAATGTGGGGTGAGGTACACCACAGTGGTTTTGGAAAAGCCAACATTTGGGCAGGAAAACTGGAATGCATGCTCTCATTTAGGATGGAGACCTCTTGAGGATGGAGACTTCACCAGGGACCCCACACTTTTCTTCCTAGTATTTACTTGCCTTCTGTTCATATCACTATCCCTATTACTGCATCTGCAACAGAGGCAAAGTCCCCGGCATTTCTTTTTTTTTATTTTTAACATAGAATATTTCATAATTTTAATGTAGCTTGTCTATGATACTCTTATGGTCTCTTGATTTTATGTAGTAAAAAGTCCATCCTACCCACAAATCCCCCATAAATGTTTTTCAGCTATTATTTTATTATTTTATTTATGTTTTGGGATTTAATTGCTGTGGGATTTGTTTTGGTAAATTAGACGTGATGTGTATTTTTTTCAGGAAGTGAATCAATCATCCCACTGCTAAGACATTTCACTTATATTATTTATTAATGGTTTATATCTGCCAGCGCTTGATTTCATACTATTTATTCTGGCACACTGAGTTGTCTGTCCCTTACTAAACCCATGTCACATTGTTTCAATAATTTATTTTTCAAAGTATGTTTTAAAATTGATGTCTGCTATGTATACTTATTTTCTTGGAAAACCTTAGTTAACATAAGGCTTAAAATGATTTGGAAGCTGGAGAGAGATCCAAGATGGCCGATTAGCAACAGCTCAGGATTGTAGCTCCCAGTGAAAGCACAGAGAGCGAGTGGACGCCGCAATTTCAAACGAATTTCTGTTGCCCACAAACTGGAAGATTCCCGGCGGAGGAGCCACACGTGTCGCCAGCGCGACTCTTTTGGCCAGCGCAGCTGTTTTGCTGGTGCCCCGGCACGGCGCAGCGCTTCTCAGTGAGGAGTATACGCGACTGGGTGCCCTTTGAGTCGGCTACACTGGTCCCATCCCCACAAAGAGAACAGCAATTGGAAGCACTGAGGACTGTGAGTTTCACAGTAAGCACAGCTGAACCCGGGAAGGTCTAGCTCTGTGGGGAAGGGGTGTCTGCCAAAGGAAAACTAAGAAACAGAAAAAACTTCACCAACAAGCCGGACGTTCACTCAGACCCAATCTGA
>CAUYLG010057801.1:0-18732 GCA_963573385.1 Cacajao melanocephalus | reverse complement strand
CTGGCCAACATGGTAAAACCTCATCTCTACTAAAAATACAAAAATTAGCCAGGCATGGTGGCACAAGCCTGTAATCCTGGCTACTCCGGAGCTTGAGGCAGGAGAATCACTTGAACCAGGAGGCAGAGGCTGTGGTGAGCTGAGATCCCGCCACTGCATTCCAGCCTGGGTGACAGAGCAAGACTCTAGTCTTAAAACAAAACAAACAAACAAACACTTTACCTACAAAAACAGGATGGGTGGGCTGGCTTTGGCCCGAGAATCATAGCTTGCCAACCCCTAGCCTGGAGGCTACAGCTTTCATACTTTTTGACATTGACCCACATCTGCTTCTTTGCATTTCTCCCAAATAAAACTTTCCAGAAGCCACGTTTAAATGCATTCTGCTTTTTCTCTCCTCTTCCATTACCTTGATTTTCCAATGCAGGAGAAAAAAATCAATAACAGGACTTCACATCCCACTAGTGGCTATGCCCTGCAGTCTGAAAAATACCGCACCAGATCCAGCACAGCATAATGGTATGTACAGAGATGAGGTCTGGGTACAAGCCGCCCGGGGGGTTCTAACTCTGCCTGCAGCACACACTTGCTTTGTGACCTGGGACAACTGACTTTGCCTCTCTGTTTCAGTTTCTCCTGGAAGGGCAGAGGTAAAGGTTAAATGAGCTAACACATGAGACGCACTCAGAAGGGCGCTGGCAGGTAATCACTGACCTTCAGGTCAACTGTGCACAAATGGCACTGTCACCCAATTGGAAGACAAAGACACTGACTTAGGAGATGAACTCAAGAATCACATCCAGTTTGTCTGACTCCGCCAACCATAGCTGTCCACCACCCATCACTCTCCACCATCTAACAGCAGAGGGCCACTCCCGTGTGGAGAGAACACAGCAGCACCCAGGCCAGACATGGTGGCTTATACCTGTAATCCCAGTGCTATGAGAGGCTGAGGTGGAAGGATCATGGATGCCAAGAGTTCAAGGCTGCAGTGAGCTATTAATACTATGATTGTGCCACTGTATTCCAGCCTGGGCGACAGAGCAAAACCCTGTCTCAATAAAAGAAAAAGCAAAAAAGCTTTCGGCTCTGGAGTTCACTCTGTCCTTTCTGGGACCACTGATAGGCATGACCGGGAAACTGAAGGGCTTGCCTGTGATCTAGCCAGTGAGCCTAACCCTCAAATTAATTTTTAAGGTATCTGCTTTTTAAGTGGGTATTAGTGAGCTGCAGTAGCAGCAGCAACCCTTTATCATGGCCAGAAACTGTAGAAGGTAGGTCAGACACCCGGGAAGGGAATACGAGGCCTGGTAAAGGCAGTAACAACCCTTGTCTGACTCTAAATAAAGTCTTCAGGAGAGAAGCGTTGTTTAAACACTCAGAAAACTTTTCTGCTCTAAGAAAAGTCCGGGAGGAGCTTACTGAATGAACAGAACCTTAACTGACTTGGCCAGATCCCAAAGGAGTGAAGAATCCTGGAGCTGGATGAAACCTTGCTCATTCCTCTCTGGAGAGAGTAAAGGACTTGCCCGGGGAAACTGCCTAGTTCGCAGTGGTGTGAGACTCCAGATCCCAGGCTTCCCAGTTCTCAGAAGCCCTACCAAGACTGCAGCACTGCCTCAGGTTCTAATTGCAAAAGATGAACGCAGGAGGTACAGTCAGCATAAGCTCCAGACAGTATGACCATTTGAGCATCTATAAAAAGACACTGAGCAAGTAAGAAATGTCTTAAGATGGCTTCCACTTGCTGTCAACCCCAGGGCTCCCTGCAATTAAATAAGCTGACCAGAACCCTAAGAGGTAAAAGATAAACGCACTTCCTTCAAAAATAGGTTATTCTTACTTCTCTTTACGCACCGACTGTAAAAGTTCTGTTTCAAAATTTTCTCTAGTAGGGAAAGCAGGAAGACTCCCTGAATGCTGGCATTGTGTGGGTGTCCCCAAATGCACCCATTTGACCACAAGGACCCTGAGAAGTGGGCATTTTATACTCGATGCCTGTTGCCCTGCCGGGAGGAGCCAGGCCTCAACAATTTTATCTGGCTCCAAAGTCCACAGTCTTCCTCCACATCCTGTTGCCACCTCCAACATTCAAAAAGATGTCACCACTTGCCTGACAAACAGGGCCCTGAGTCACCTATTTACACAGATGCAAAATGGCAAAAAAAAAAAAAAAATACAAGAGAAAGATCCTTCATGCAGACCAGTTTGGCCAGAAGCATCAAACTATGCTCCGAGCAAATAATCCAACGTTCCATTAAGAAAAAAAGTAACAGGACACAACTAAACCTAGCACCAACCAAGAGGCCGTATCTTCATTTTTGTCAACAACTACTGGGAGTCACCCCAAGGGGTGATGTGCCAGAAATCGATTTAAAAACTGCCCATCTCACCTCATTACATCACCAGCAAAATCGCACACAATGTCTTCAAGACTGCATCTGCATTAACCACTAAAAGCAAACGCCTTCTGCAGCAAAGACTAGGCCAAGACATTGGGAAAGTCAAACCCATGAAGTTTGGCTCCCGCCTGAACAATCTCATTTTTACCTTAACTTATCCCCATGAACTTGACAAGCCACCCAGACAAACTGACAGCTTTTCCATCCTATTAGGTTTTAATTACGAAATTAAAACCTAATAGGGTTTTCAAACCATGTATTCGGACAGGATCCCCTCCACCAATGAGGCTGCGCCTACAGTCCCTGATGTGCTGAACAAATACCAATTGCCAGAAATCTCAGGAGTCATCCTTTATTTCTTAGCCGTGCTGCCAAGGTACAGGTTAAGCGCCCTGCTCAATTCAGCTACTTTGCTTGCTATTTGAATGCTCTGTCACTCAACCTGTCACGGATCCGAGAAACAGTTGCTCTGGCCTAGAAGTACTTTTTTTGGGGGGTGGGAGGGGGTGGGACCAAAATTAGGTTCTCTAGAATCTGGTTTGACCTGATAGCTATCCATGGAGACTTGGAAATAGTTTCATTAGCTCCCTGCTAATTTTCACCATAGAGGTATTTACTGTAACTGGATCTGACCTCTTACGGAGAGACGTTTCTAGAGGCTGGATAGCCATAAAAACATAACCAAAGGAAGTGAACGACCCTCAGACAGCCATTTCTTTCCCATCAGGGAAGAAGGTAAAAGATCTAAGAGCAAGAAGCAGAGGTGGAGGCATTGCTAAATAAATTACTAAGCAGGCCCAATATGAAATTGCACTACATTCAACTGTATGGAAACGCGAGTCAAAACCATTCATCTTTAACTTGCCAGGCAGTGAACAGCCAGGTTCACAGGAACAAAACAATATTCCCTTAGGATCGGCCTTCCCAGCTTCAGAAAAACCACAGCAGTGGCTTACTAAAATAGCCAGCTCTACTTAGAGAAAACTCTGGCTTATAAAGAAATCAAAACTGTAAACCTTCAGAGCAGAGCAAAACTGTACCTGGGGGAAGAGGACAGGCTGTGAATTACTCCTTTTGGGGAATCGCATTTTTTTCCTTTCGAAGAGCAAATTTGAGGGGAATTAAAAAAATAAAGGGGTTTTATGACCAGAACATCCATATTTCCATGGTCACAATGGACTGTTTCTACTAGGAGACTTTGAATTGCTTTCAAGTTAAATCTCTCACCCAGAGAAAATAAAAATGAAAAAGGCTATGTGTATAGTAAAATTCCTTAAATCAGGGATTCTGAGTGACACCCTTTTCTTCCTTTTTTGCAACATCCATTAATTTGATTTTTAAACTAATACTGGTACATCAGTTTGGGGGGGAGAAAAAGGCAGTACTGTGACATTTCAAAAACAAAGCTTACCAAAATACAGTCTGTGACTTAATTACTGGGACCCTCTCGGTCTTAATGGAAGAGATTCCTTTGAGAACAGAAAACAATAAACCCTTGTGTTGATATGCCAGTGAGCTTTTTAAATGTTTGGGGAAATAGTTTCAAATTCATGGAATGATGGCTAAAAATTTCACTTACAAAAGAAACCTCATTTCCTTAACGTTTTTTAAAAAGTCAATTTAAATAAGCATCTTAGTAGCCTTTGGAACTGGGTCCTCAGTCATCCAGTTTCTGTTCTCGGCTCCTGGAGAAGGAATTTTACAAAGGATGGGAAACTTTAAGTAAGTGCAATTCATTTTGGGCTGACCCAGTGCCCTGGATCAAGTGTTTGTTCGGTTCGTGCTTCAGACATTTTTTGCAGGATACCGTAGAGTTTGGAGATTTCTTCCTCCCGTAACTGATTTTACATCATCACTAGGATAACCACTCCACAGCAGTTGTGAACATATTAGGAGGAAGAAAACAAGTGGCCTACTGAATTGCAGTTTCCTCATCTACACGTGTGGGACCTTTTTTCCTTGTAAGAAGGGAAAAAAGGAAATGGGTCTTTTGGAGAGGGCCAGGGTTCTCTCTCAAAGTATGCCAGGGATCAAAAGTGGGAAAGAGGGAAAATGCAACTTCAACGTGTTTTGTCTTTTAACGGAACTTATGCTTGTAAAACACATCAGAAGTACGGTGTTTGGTTCTGCAAGTCATTTCTGCTGCTGTTTTTTTCCTTGTTAACGTGTAGGACGGGGGGACTGGGGGCTGGAGGAGGTGTTTCCTCCAACATGACTGGGCGTGTAACACGTTTGCATCAACTTTTCACAGACATGTGCTTTCGAACAAAGGAGGAGTGGAGACAGGCAGAGATGGGGGCTTGACAGAGTTTACAGATTTTGTGCTTCAACAGTACTTTACAAATGACTTGCTCAATTTTAAGGTCCATCACCACAAGAGACATTGGAGTAAAACGAGAAAATTGGAGCTACTTGAACCAATCTTTTTTTTTGGGGGGGGAGGGGGAACCATTAACTTGAATACATGTATCATTAATCAAATTCAGTAAGCTTGTCTCCTACAAATGGACTTGAAGTATCCACTTTCTTCAAAGATGAAGCCTGGAGACAAAGCAATGGATTGATATGGAAAGAGGGACGCCAGAGTCTGAAAACATACGGGCCTTTTAAATCGGTTTTTGTCATGTTACAGTAACACACTTTTTTTTTTTTTTGAGAAAACTGTGTACGTCAAATTTTAAAAAATTAAACACTGAAAGGATGTGCAAGTCTAAAAGGGCTCAACAGGGTTAGAATCCTGATTCGAACACATCAATTCACTCTCAACCATCACTTTGGTCTAAAGGCGAGGAGGAAGGCAGGCAGGAAAGGGAGAAAAAGGGAGATCATTGAATTACTCAATAAAAGAGGCTACTTACCATCCCAACCCATTGTAAGACATACACTTCTGACATAAGAGAACTCCTTAGAGGTCGAATAAAGCGTGTAAGCACCTTTGAGTAATGCACCTGCCCCCGGAGAGGGGGCCGGAAGCCCAACGTGGGCTTAGCGAACAGACCTTTCCTAATCTGTTTATTTCCTTGAACTGGAGTCGGGCTGCGATGGGCTGCGATTCCCAGGACGATACATTTAATTAGAACAAAACAGAAAAAAAAATGTTGTAAAAGCTCACCAAACTGCTGCACTTGTGTCTCTGAATGTGGGTGGCATTTCTTTTAAAAGGCAAAGTATGGTCTGTGGAGGAGAAAGGGGAAAGGGGAGGTGGGAGTGGGGAGAAGGGGCAGGAGTCTGGCAGGGGAAGCCCTGGCTGAAACCCCCGGCAAAGGGAGGTTCCTGAGGGGCTCCCCAGCCAGGGCTGCGACGAGGTAGCCGTCTGTCCAGCGCGTTCTCTTCCCCTTTCCACCCCCACTCTTTCCAAGACTCGCTTTCCTGCCGGCTCAAACCCACCGTCCGTGTCCAAACCTACTCTCCAGCCGCCTCTTCTCCTGCCCCACGAAGAAACAGTGGGCGAACCCTGAACCCCAACTCCTTCTGCTTGAGCAGGGGAAGGAAACGGGGCCCCAACCTCGCCCTGAAACGCGCCGAGCTGTCCCCATTATCACCCGCCAGCCAGAGATGGGCGGGAGGGGGGCCGCGTTTCGCACTTAGGGAAGGGGGCGCTTCCTTTCACCCCCTGCCAAAGCACAAGGAAATCGCCTTTTCTCTTCCGGAAGAGATGGTGCCCCATTTTACCCCGAAAGAGGGGGGAACCACAGGAGAAAACGCGGGACCAACTTCCTCTCCCCTACAAGGCAGGGAAACCAAACCTTCCCCCCTCTTCAAAAACAAGGCTGAGAACCGTCCCTCACGTCACCTACCTACGAAAAGCGAGAAGACCCCTGCCCTTTAGCAAAAACACGGGGAAGAGTCTTCTCTCAAAAAATAGGCAGGGGTTTTCATCAAAAGGGCTGGAGATGCAATCTCTCCCCCTCCCCAATTCTGCCTTCTAGGGAATAACTAGAAAACACCTCCCGCCAAAAATTAAAAGTGCCATACCCACCCAAAGGACCCCCCCCATTAGAAGGATGGAGAAAGGACCTGAACGAACCCCCACTTTCTGCCTCCTAAAAAAGCTAAGGTACCTATCATCTAAGTAGGCCAGGGTGTGCCTCCCCCAGGAGAAAGGATACTGCCGGGGGCTGGGAGACCCCCAACCCCAAACCCCTAAGAGCGGGGCTGTTGCTGGAGATCCCCCTAAAAAGGGTCCGGAGCCCCTCCCCCATCCCCTTCCCCGAAGCCAGGCGACGGGCAGGCAGGCCCGTGGCTGCCAGCTCCGGGCGCAGGGGCAGCCAAGACCCCCGTGGGCCTCCGCTGCACCCCCCCCCGACGCCCCCTCCCCAGGGCGGGCGGGCGGGCGCGGGGGGTCCGAGGGGCGCCTCCTCACCTTCCCCTCAGCATGGCGCCCAAAAAAGACAGAGCGAGAGCGAGGGAGAGCGGGCGAGCGCCGCGAGGGGGGGGAAACGCATGAGGCCAGGAGAGAAAGCAAGCGAGAAAGAGCGAGCGAGCGAGCGATCGAGAGACACCCACCGACCCCGCCCTTCCTCCTCCTCCTCCTCCTCCTCCGCGGCCCGGCCCAACATGGCGGTCGCCCCCCTTCCTCCTCCTCCTCTTCCTCCCCCCGGGGACGCAGCCCCGGCCCGGCCGGGGGCCTGACCTGTCGTCAGGGAGCGGGAGGCGGTGGTAGAGGAGGTGCAGGGTGGCCGGGCGGGCGTCGGGGGAACACGGAGGAGGCGAAGGCGTTGATGGCGGCGGCGGCGATGGCGGCGGCGGCGACTCTGATGGCGGCGGCGGGGGGGTCCCGGGCGCGGCCTCCATAGTTCCTTTGGGGGGGAGGGGATGTTAATGCACGAAAAAGGACTGCTTGGGCGTGGCGGGAGGGGCACACTTCAGCTCGGAGGGCTCCTGATGGGAATGGGGTATATATTTTTTCGGTTTCGGAATCACCTCTGCGCCGACCTCCGCGTAGGCCGCTCGGCCTAGGCCTCGGCGGACGGCTCGCCGCCTGCTTTCTCCGCAGCCCACCCTTGCGGTCACTCGCTCACTGGCGCGGGGCCCTCATCGGGGCGAGAGCCCCCCCACGCACCCCCGCGGGCCCGGGGGCGGGAGACCCGGGAGACACGGACACTGGTGGGTGGTTGGGTGTAATTAGCGCGGGCCGCGCGCGATGGAGCAAGCGAAGGGTAGCGGGAGAAGAGGAGAGCGAGCGAGCGAGGAGGGTGGGGGGGGGTTAAAAAACAAAAAAAGGATTTGAGGGAGAGAGGAGACGGGCCGACTGTCTCCCTGTCTGCTGCCCCGGGTGCCCCGGCTGCCCGGCCCCCGCCGCAATCAGGAATTGACACAAAATGGCGACTCGGCCAGGACCAGCCGAGAGGCTGAGGCGGGAGGAAGGGTGAGGTGGGAGGGGGAACTAGGAGGCGGAGGCGGAGGCCGTGTCACGTGCAGGAGGGAGTAGAGACCGCTTGCCCGAAGGCTGGCGGAAAGAGCCGAAGGCAAAGGGCGAGGCCGAGGGGAGGCGGAAATAGCCGAAAGGAGCTGAGGGAGAGACAGGGTGCCTCGGGGAAGAGCCGGAAAGAGCCGAAGGTGGTGATAGGGGTGGGGCTAGATCGAGCAAGAGCAACCTAGGGCAGCCAGAAATAGCCTAAGCCGATCAGGACCGGGGAAGGAGAAACTGTGATGGTCCGGAAACAACCGAAGGCAGTGTTCTGGTGGGTGGCAGGAGGTGGAAGCAGTCAGGATAATGCGATTAAGCAAATGAGCTGAACTGGCGGGGCTGGAGGGGCGGTTAAATAACTAAGAGAATAAACCACTTTCAGAAAGTCGCCCGAGAGCAAGAGGGAAGTGCCGAAAATTGCTAGTTGAAGGAAGGCGGGAAGAGCCGATAGTTTTAGGTGGGAGAATGGGGAGAGAAGGATTTCAGGCTGTGGAGAGAAAATAAAAATAACCGAAAGCTGGAGGCCAGGTGCCAAGAGTCGCAGGTTTCCGGAGAAGAGGCGATGCAGCCCAGCCGGCCCGGAGGTGACGTCACTCGACAACTCAGTCGATGACGTCATCTTCGGAGGCGAGAGGGGCGGGGCTTAGTAGGCCCTCAGGGAAGTTTAAGGACCTGGCGGGTGAGACCCATGGAAGGCTCTCAAATAGCAAAGGTGGAAACACTGGGCGGTATCATAGACTGTGTACAGACAAATATTTTGACCCTCACAACCGTCGTAAGATAAGCTGCTGTTATTCCCATTTGCAGACTGAAGTTCGGTGTTTCACTAATTGGTTCAAGGTCATAGGAGTAGTTCTAAAGAGCGCAGCAAGATTTTTTTAAGAAAGAGTCGTCAGATTGTGATGTGTGAAAATAAAACAATTAAAAATTTAAAAAAGACGGAGTCAGCGGGCTCAATGGCTCACGCCTGTAATCCCTGTACATTGGGAGGCCGAGGCGGGTAAATCACGAGGTCAGGAGTTCAAGACCAGCCTGGCCAGGTGAAACCCTGAAACCCCGTCCCTACCAAAAATACAAAAATTAGCCAGGTGTGGTGCCAGGCACGGTGCCGGGCACCTGTAATCCCAGCTACTCGGGAGGCTGAGGCAGAGAATTGCTTGAACCCGGGAGGTGGAGGTTGCAATGAACTGAGATCGCACCACTGCACTCCAGCCTGGGCAAGAGTGAGACTCCATCTCAAAAAAAAAAAAAAAAAAAAAAAAAAGAATCTTGGCCGAGGGTGGTGGCTCACGCCTGTAATCCCAAAACTTTGGGAGGCTGAGGTGGGCAGATCACGAGATCAAGAGATTAAGACCATCCTGGCCAACATGGTGAAAGCTCATCTCTACTAAAAATACAAAAATTAGCTGGTCGCGGTGGTGGGTGCCTATAATCTCAGCTACTCGGGAGGCTGAGGCAGGAGAATCGCTTGAACCTGGGAGGCGGAGGTTGCAGTGAGCCCAAGTCATCAGCCTGGGCAATACAGTGAGTCTCCAACTTAAAAAAAAAAATTCTGCTAAATTGCTTACAATAAATTTTCAGTGGATGAAACTTGTTTTGAGAAGCTAGTGCTGCCCCCCACCATCCCACCTGGTATACCAGTTGACAGTCAGCTGACTACCAGCCAAGAATTCTGTTACCCTTACCCAGACTATCGTCTTTCTGGATCCAATCTCCTATCTATTTTTCTTTTTTTTTCTTTTTTATTAAAAAAATTTTAAAAACAAAGATAAATAAAAACTTTTTAAAATAGATGGGGTTTCACCGCGTTGGTCAGGCTGGTCTTGAACTCCCAACCTCAGGTGATCCACCCACCTTGGCCTCCAAAGGGCTTGGATTACAGGCGTGAACCACCACGCCCTGCCCCAATCTCCTATCTAATGTTTAATAATTCTCTTCTCCTATAAAATGTCCCACTGCCGGGAGGGGTGGCTTACGCCTGTAATCCTGTTACTTTGGAAGGCCAAGTCTCAAGGATCATGAGGTCAAGAGATTGAGACCATCCTGGTCAAGATGGTGAAACCCCATCTCTACTAAAAATACAAAAATTAGCTGGTCGCGGTGGTGGGTGCCTATAATCTCAGCTACTCGGGAGGCTGAGGCAGGAGAATCGCTTGAACCTGGGAGGCGGAGGTTGCAGTGAGCCAAGATTGCACCACTGCACTCCAGTCTGGTGACAGAGCAAGATTCTACCTCAAAAAAAAAAAAAACAAAAGTCCCTATTACAGTGAATCTTAATAAGCCTACAAGGGACCTTATTTCCCTTCATGTAAGATTGTAATAAAATGTTCATACATGCTCATAACTATGTTGTCCAAAAAAAATTTCTTTAACACACCAAGAGCTAATATTCTAGCTTTGTGGGAATGGAAAGGAAGGACACGAAACTGGCTATCTGTGATTGTAGATGGTGCTGTTCCTTCCTTTACACCTTGATTTTTCAACCCCATGTATGCTGGGCTATGGACAAGGCCACTGACTGAGCATAGGCCACATCTCAGCGGACAGCCATTGTCCTTTCAGGGTACAGTCCTGAGGGGGCCCCATCTCTGAAGCTTCAGCAGGGCCATTCCATAATTCTAGATGGACATCTGCTTTCAGGTAGTGAGGAAAACGAAAACCCCACTGAGCAGGAATTCCCTGTACTTCTTCAGCATCATAATCGAACATGATGGAACACGGTCTACCAAGCCCTTCTGACACTTCAGCTGACTTTTTTATTTTTATGTTTATTTATTTATTTATTTATTTATTTTGAGACTGAGTCTCGATCTGTTGTCCAGGCTGGAGTGCAGTGGCGCGATCTCAGCTCACTGCAACCTCCATCTCCCAGGTTCCAATGATTCTCGTGTCCCAGCCTCCTAAATAGCTGGGATTACAGGAGCTCACTACCACGCCCGGATAATTTTTTGTGATTTTAGTAGAGACGGGGTTTCTACTTTAGTAGAGACGGCCAGGCTGGTCTTGAATTCCTGACCTTAAGCGATCCGCCCACCTAGGCCTCCCAAGTTGCTGGGATTACAGGCATGAGCCACTGCACCCAGCCTATTTATTTATTTATTTATTTTGAGACGGAGTCTTGCTCTGTTGCCCAGGCTGGAGCGCAGTGGTGCAATCTCGGCTCACTGCAACCTCCGCCTCACAGGTTTAAGCATTTCTCCAGCCTCAGCCTCCCAAGTAGCTGGGATTACAGGCACACTCCACCACGCCCAGCTAATTTTTGTATTTTTAGTAGAGAGGGGGTTTCACCGTGTTAAGCCAGGCTGTTTGCAAACTGAACTTCTGACCTTGTAATCTGCCCGTTTCGGCCTCCCAAAGTGCTAGAATTACAGGTGTGAGCCACCGAACCCAGCTGTTTTTTCTTTTTGTTTTTTGTTTTTGAGACAGTTTCACTCTTGTTGCCAGTGCAGTGGCGCTATCTTGGCTCACTACAACCTCCACCTTCCAGGCTCAAGCAATTCTCCTGCCTCAGCCTCCCGAGTAGCTGGGATTACAGGCATGGGCAACCACGCTCGGCTAATTTTGTATTTTTAGTAGAGATGGGGTTTCTCCATGTTGGTCAGTCTGGTCTCGAACTCCTGACCTCAGGTGATCCACCTGCCTTAGCCTTCCAAAGTGCTGGGAATACAGGTGTGAGCCACTGCGCCTACCCGACTTTTTTGTTTTATAATTGTATTTATTTATTTATTTTATTTATTTATTTTGAGACAGAGTTTCACTGTTATTTATTTACTTATTTTGAGGCAGAGTTTCACTCTTGTCGCCCGGTCTGGAGTGCAATGGTGTCATCTTGGCTCACTGCAACCTCTGTCTTCTGGGTTCAAGCAATTCTCCTACCTCAGCCACCCCAGTAGCTGGAACTACAGGCGCCTGCTGCCACACCTGGCTAATTTTTGTATTTCCAGTAGAGATAGGGTTTTGGCATGTTGGCTGGGCTGGTCTCAAACTCCTGACCTCAGATCATCTGCCAGCCTCAGCCTGAGCCTATTTTTTATTGAAGAATAACACACATACAGAAAAGCATATAATCACAGGTATGCAGCTTGACACATTTACACAAAGTGAATATTCTATATAACCAGCACCTAAATCAAGAAACAGAAAATCATAAGCTGAACAGAGTCCCCATCCTGTCCCCCTGTAGTCACTACCCCCTCTAAGGCAATCACCATTCTAATTTCTAAGCACGTCCATAAATATTCTCTTAATTTGTCTTAATTTTCTCATAAGAATTGAATCTATAGCTGGGCACTGTGGCTCATGCCTGTAATCCCAGCACTCTGGGAGGCCAAGGCGGGTGGATCACAAGCTCAAGAGTTTGAGACCAGCCTGGCCAATATGGTAAAACTCCATCTCTACTAAAAATACAAAAAAAAAATCAGCCAGGCGTGGTGATGTGCACCTGTAATCCAGCTACTAGGGAGGCTGAGGCAGGAGAATCACTTGAAACCAGAAGGTGGAGGTTGCAGTGAGCCAAGATCACGCCACTGCACTCCAGCCTGGGCAAAAGAGTGAAACTCTGTCTTAAAAAATAATAATAAAATAAATAAATTGAACCTATAATATGTACTCTTTTGTACCAGGCTTCTTTCATTCCGTATTATATTTGTGGCATGTAATTATAGCTCATTCATTCTCATTTCTTTAGAGTATTCCACAGTGTGACTAAACTAGGTATGAAATGATAACATGGAATGATTGGAACGTTCTTACACTGCTCTGACTATAAATAATCACTTTGGGCTGGGTACAGTGGCTCATGCTTGTAATCCCAGCACTTTGGGAGGCAGAGGCAGAAAGATTGCTTGAGCCTAGAAGTTTGAGACCAGTAGGGTAACATAGTGAGTCCCTGTCTCTTAAAAAAAAATCAGAAAAACTTACAAAGCATGTTGGCTCACACCTGCAGTCCCACCTACTTGTGAGGTTGAGTCAGGAGGATCACTTGAACCCAGGAGGCAGAGGCTGCAGTGAACTGAGATGGTGCCACTACACTCCAGCCTGGGCAACAGAGAGAGATCTGCCTCAAAATAGATAAATAAAATAGTCCCTTCACACCTGTAATCCCAGCACTTTGGGAGGTCCATTTGGTGGATCGCTTGATCTCAGTTCCATACCAGTCTGGGCAACACAACAAAACTCTGTCTCTATAAAAAATACCCAAACATTTGGCTGGGTATGATGATGCCACCTGTAGTCCCAGCTACATGGAGGGAGATTCTGGAGGATCAACTGAGCTAGAGAAGTCGTGGAGGCTGCAGTGAGCCGTGATCACTCTACTGTGCTCTGGCCTGGGAGACAGAGCGAGACCCTGGAAAGAAGAAAAGAAAAGAAAGAAGGAAGGAGGGAGGAAGGAAGGAAGGAAGGAGAAGGAGGAAGAAAGGAAAGAAAAAGAAGAGAGGCAGGAAGAAAAAAAAGAAAGAAGGAGAGAGAGAGAAAGGGAAGGAGGGGGCCAGATGCGATGGCTCACGCCTGTAATCCCACCACTTTGGGAGGCCAAGGCAGGTGGATCACGAGGTCAGGGGTTCAAGACCAGCCTGGCCAATATAGTGAAACCCCGTCTCCACTAAATATACAAAAATTAGCCAGGTGTGGTGGTGGGCGCCTGTAATCTCAGCTACTTGGAAGGCTGAGGCAGGAGAATTGATTAAATCCAGGAGGCAGAGGTTGCAGTGAGCCAAGATCGTGCCACTGCACTCCAGCCTGGGTGAGAGAGCAAGTCTCCATCTTGCGAGGGGGAGAAAAAAAGAGAGAGAATGTAAGAAAGAAGGAAGGAAGGAAAAAGGAAGGAAGAGAAAGAAAGAAAAAGAAAAGGAAGGAAAAGAAGGAAGGAAGGGAGGGAGGGAGGGGAAGGAAGAAGAAAGGAAAAGAAATTAAAAAAGAAGCCAGGCACAATGGCTCACGCCTATAATCCTAGCACTTTGGGAGGCTGAGGTGGGTGGATCACCTGAGGTCAGGAGTTCAAGACCAGCCTGGCCATCATGGTGAAACCCTATCTTTGAAAAAAAAAAAAGAAAAAAAGAAAAGAAAGAAAGTAAAAAAGAAAATAGTCTGGTGGCTCCTGCCTGTAATCCCAACATTTTGGGAGGCCAAGGCAGGAGGATCCCTTGAGCCCAGAAGTTTGAGAACATCCTGGGCAACGTAGTGAGACCATATCTATGAAAACAAAGATTTTTTTTTGGAAGCACTGTGGTTTGTACTTTAACTCAAAAAAAAAATTTTTTTTTTGAGACAGTGCCTCGCCCTGTTGCCCAGGCTAGAGTGCAGAGGCGCCATTTCCGCTCACTGCCACCTCTACCTCCCAGTTCAACTGATTTTCCTGTCTCAGCCTCTGGAGTAGCTGAGATTACAGGTGTGAGCCATGATGCTTGGCTAATTTTTTAAAAATTTTTAGTACAGACAGTGTTTCACCATACTGGCCAGGCTGGTCTTGAACTCCTGACCTTGTGATCTGCCTGCCTCGGCCTCCCAAAGTGCTGGGATTGCAAGCATAAGCCACCACGCCCGACCCAATTTTTTTTATTTTTAGTAGAGATGGCATTTCATCATGTTGGCCAGGCTGGTCTCCAACTCCTGACCTCCTCGGGCTCCCAAAGTGCTGAGATTACAGCCGTGAGCCACCATGCCTGGCCAAAACCTTTTTTTTCCAATTAGCTGGGTGGCGTGTGTAGTGGCCCATATCTGTGGTCCCAGCTACTCAGGAGGCTGAGGCAGAAGGATCGCTTGAGCCTGGGAAGTGGAGGCTGCAGTGAGCCCTGATGGCACCACTGTACTCCAGCCTACATGACAGAGACACTGTCTCAAAAAAAGAAAAGAAAAGAAAAGAAATAACCCCTAACTGGCTAGGTGCTGTGGCTGACGCCTGTAATCCCAGCACTTTGGAAGGCCATGGCAGGTGGATCATTTGAGGTCAGGAGTTCAAGACCAGCTTGACCTACATAGTGAAACCCTGTCTCTTCTAAAATACAAAAATTAGTCGGGCATGGTGGCAGGCACCTGTAATCCCAGCTACCCAGGAGGCTGAGGCAGAAGAATCACTTGAACCCAGGAGGTGGAGGTTGCAGTGAGGTGAGATCATGCCACTGCACTCCAGCCTGGGTGGGTGTCAGAGCAAGACTCCCTCTAAAAAAAAAAAAGAAGAAGAAGAAGAAATAGCCCCTAACTGGAAACTGCTTAAATGTTCATAACAGAAGAAAAGGGGCCAGGCACGGTGGCTCACACCTGTAATCCCAGCACTTTGGGAGGCCGAGGCAGGTGGACTGCCTGAGTTCAGGAGTTTGCGATCAGTCTGGGCAACACAGTGAAACCCTGTTTCTACTTAAATACAAAAAATTAGCCTATCGTGGTGGCAGGCACCTGTAGTCTCAGCTACTTGGGAGGCTGAGGCAGGAGAATCGCTTGAACCCATGATTATGGAGGTTGCAGTGAGCTGAGATTGCACCACGGCACTCCAGCCGGGGCAACAGAGCGAGACTCTGTCTCAAACAAACAAACAAACAAAATTAGCCAGGTGTGGTGGCTCATGCCTGTAGTCCCAGCTACTCAGGAGGCTGAGGCAGGAGATTTGCTTGAACCCGGGAGGCAGAGGTTGCAGTGAGTCAAGACTGTGCCACTACACTCCAGCCTGGGCAACAGAGCAAGACTCTGTCTCAGAAAAAAAAAAAAAAAAGCTGGATGTCATGGCGCACACCTGTAATCCCAGTTACTCAGGAGACTGAGGCATGAGAATCACTTGAACCTGGGAGGTGGAAGTTGCAATTAGCTGAGATTGTGCCACTGCACTCCAGCCTGGGTGTCAGAGGGAGACTGTTGAAAGAAAGAAACAGAGAGGGAGAGAGAGAGAGAGAAAGAAAGAAAGAAAGACAGACAGAGGAAAGAAAGAACTGACAGTGTATTCTACATCACACACATATTTTGAGCTGAATCTGCTGGGTTATAAGATCTAAATGGCAGAGTCGTTTGCGCCACATCCTGGATCAGCTAAAGGATCTCTTCTTGTACTGTGCTCCACCAGCCTTACAGTTCTCTTCACTGATGAGTGAGTGCAGGTCTCCCAGCCATGATACAAGCTACCCCCAAAATTCCAAAGGCTCTTTCTTACCACCTTTTCCATCGAAGGGTGGGTGGGTAGGGGACGAAAGTTTCAGCAGTGGCTGCACACGGTGGCTCACGCTTGTAATCTCAGCACTTTTGGGAGGCAGAGATGGGCAGATTACAAGGTCAGGAGATCGAGACCATCCTGACCGACATGGTGAAACCCCGTCTCTACTAAAATACAAAAAAAAATGAGCTGGGCATGGTGGCGCGTGCCTGTAGTCCCTACTTGGGAGGCTGAGGCAGGGGAATCACTTGAACCCGGGAGGTGGAGGTTGCAGTGAGCCAAGATTGTGCCACTGCACTCCAGAGTCTAGCTCTGTTGCCAGTTTTTCCCATCGATGGGTGACAGATTGAGACTCTGTCTCACAAAAAAAAAAAAAAAAAAAGACAAGGAAAGACCGAAAGTTTCAGCAGCTTGCCCTGTATTTTGTGAAAAAGAAAATTCTAACATAACTCTTCTCCTGGACCTCCAAAACATCTCTGGGCTGGCAGGTCCTCCTTTCTTTCTTTTTTTTAATTGAACCTCCTCAAATGCACATAAGTCAGCTAATACTTCCATGGTACCTGTTTCTTTCTGCTTGTGGTACATCAATATTATGATGATGATGATGATGTGGCAGGGTCTCCCTCTGTCACCCAGGCTGGAATACAGGAGCACCATCACAGATCACTGCAGCCTCCACCTCCTGGGCTCAAGTGATCCTCCAGCCTTAGCCTCCTGAGTAGCTGAGACCACAGGTGCACACCACCACATTTGGCTAATTTTCCTCTTTTTTTGTAGAGGAGAGTCTCACTCTGTTAGCCAGGCTGTTCTCGAACACCTGGCCTTAAATGATTCTCCTGTCTCGACCTCCCAAAGTGGTGGGATTACAGGTGTGAGCCACTGCTCCTGGCCAGTACATTATTATTCTAATGAAAGACCTGTCTTTTCTCTAGTTTCTGGGATGGCTCTAGGGTGGTTTCTTCACACTGGGGATGAGGAGGATTCACAGAGACGTTCCTATGGAGGTGGAAGAAGCACCACCATTTGGCAACGATCCCTGGAGACACCTGGAGAACCAAGGAGGAGACCCTTGGCCAAAGAGAGGCATTCCACTGTGTTGGAGCCTGCTGACCACCAACCCATAGCTTTTTTCCCTTTCTTCCTTGCTAATCCAACCGTAGATTAATTGAAGAGGTGAGAGGTACTGAGATCCACACTGGAAGAGGAATGATTGGTCTACTTGGTTCTCAAGGGATAATGTTGCCCCCTAGGGGACATTTTGGAAATTATTAAGGAAAATTAGTGACTGGGTTTTGGTTGTCATCTGGTTCTCAAGGGAACAGTATTGCTTCTTTGGGAGCATTTTGGAAACTTACCTTTTTTCATTGTCACAATGATGAGGGGTTTGTTACTGAGGCTAGAGGACAGGGACCAGGCATGCCAAGATGTTCTGGCATATAGCATTCCTAATGAAGAATCACCTAATGAATACAATTAATTATAGCTCTTAAAAAGTGGCAAAATGACTGTTTATACTAAATTATACTAAGCTGTAACACTGAACTATTCCAATCCCTTTGAAATTGCTTACATAGCAAAGTCATGGTTGACTCCTGACAATTTAGAAGATTTATGCAGCCGCTCTTGGGATAATGAAAATGTTTTGGGGGAGAGAGGTCCAAGGTGGCCAATTAGCAACAGCTCAGGTTCGTAGCTCCCAGTGAAAGCGCAGAGAGCGAGTGGACGCCGCAATTTCAGACGAATTTCTGTTGCCCAGAAACTGGGAGCTACCCAGTGGAGGAGCCACACGGGTCACCAGCATGACTCTTTTGGCTGGCGCGGCTGTTTTGCTGGCGCCCCGGCGAGGTGCTTCTCATTGAGGAGTATACGGGACTGGGTACCCTTTGAGTCGGGCTCAGCTGGTCCCATCCCCACAAGGAGAACAGCAATTGGAAGTGCTGAAGACTCAGAGTTTCACAGTAAGCCCAGCTGAACCCAGGAAGGCCTAGCTCTGTGGGGAAGGGGCGCCTGCCAAAGGAAAACTAAGAAACAGAAGAAACTTCATCACCAACAAGCTGGACGTCCACTCAGACCCAATCTGAAAGTCGGCAATTACACAGATGACAGGTGGATAAATCCACAAGAATGGGAAGAAACCAGTGCAAAAAGGCTGAGAACACCCAAAATCAGAATGCCTCTCCTCCTATAGGGGATCGCAGCTCCTCATCAGCAAGTGAACAATGCCTGATGGAGAATGAGTGTGATGAACTGACAGAATCAGGCTTCAGAAGGTGGATAATAAGAAACTTCTGTGAGCTAAAAGAATATGTATTAACCCAATGCAAAGAAACTAAGAACCTTGAAAGAAGATTGAATGAAATGCTAATGAGAATGGACAACTTAGAGAGGAATATAAGTGCATTGATGGAGCTGAAAAACACAACACGAGAACTTCACGAAGCATGCACAAGTTTCAGCAGCTGAATTGACCAAGCAGAAGAAAGGATATCAGAGGATGAAGATCAACTCAATGAAATAAAATGAGAAGGCAAGATTAGAGAAAAAAGGGTAACAAGGAATGAACAAAGTCTCCAAGAAATATGGGACTATGTGAAAAGACTTAATCTACGATTGATAGGTGTACCTGAATGTGATGAAGAGAATGAATCCAAGCTGGAAAATAGTCTTCAGGATATTATCCAGGAAAACTTCCCCAACCTAGCAAGGCAGGCCAATATTCAAGTCCAGGAAATACAGAGAACACCACAAAGATATTCCTCAAGAAGAGCAACCCCAAGGCACAT
>CAUYLG010057800.1:0-52634 GCA_963573385.1 Cacajao melanocephalus | reverse complement strand
AGTAGAACAAGAATCCTGTTCTCTCTCCCTCTTTTTCTTCCTCTTTCTTTCTCTCATACATTCTTTTTCTTTCTTTCTTTCACTCTCACTTTCTTTCCTCTCTTTTTCTTTCTTTCAAAAAAAAAAAAAAAAAAAAAAAACTTGGTTCAGGGCATATTTGCTAAATGGCCCATAAATGATATTTGCCCAGAAGACAGACAGAAAGATTCCTGGAGTGCTCAACAAAGACTTTGTAGAGTAGGAGGTGCCACAGCTGATCCGTAAAGGTGGACAGATGTTACATTGTGGGTCTATAAACCCTGGGCTCATTCCTAACTTTTTATTCTTTCATATTCCATCCAAATTCTATGGACTCTACCTTCAAAATATATATGGAATCTGCTATTTCTCCTTACCTCCATTATGACCATCCTTGTCCAAGTCCTCATCATCTCCCACCTGCATAATTATAACTGTCTATTAATTCATCTCTCAGCTTTTCAGCTTGCCCCAATAGTTAGGATGGTCCAATTGCAACTTAAGTCATGCCACCCCTCTGGCTTCTCATTTCATTCTATACAGTACTCTCTGAGGCTCAGATAACCTGGTCCTCTATTAATTCTCTGACCTGATCTATTATTTCCCTCTAACCCCTCTCCAATCTGTTTCAATCTCATTGAGCCTCTTAATAAGAAGCCTCCAAACATACCAGGCACGCTCTTGGAGTCCCCCCAGTTATCTGCATTGCTCACCTTCACCTCCTCAAGGTCCTCAATCAAAGGGCAGCTTCTCAGTGAGGCTCTGACTACCCTATTTAAAACTGCCAATCTGCCTCACCCACCCAAGATTCTCTAATATCCTTTCTGTGTCATCTTTCTCTGTAACTCTTAGCACCAACTGATGTCATAAATATGTTACTCGTGTATATAATCCTTTCTTCAATTAATACGAGCTGCCTAAAAGGAAGGATTCTTCTCTATTTTTGCATAGCACCTAGAACAGTGTCTGGCACATAGTAGGTGTTCATTAATTGGGGTGGCTGGGAAACAACACTGGGGCAGGAGAATGGTATAAACAAAACCTCAAAAGTAGGACAACACCAGGTGTGATGGAGGGGGTGCAGCAAGGAGGCTCACCTGCCAGGAGTGGGAGTTTTGCCTTGGAGGAAAATGGAAATTGAGGTGGAAAAGGTGAGGATAAGGCTGCTTTGTCTTCCATGCTCCGGAGATGCTCCTCTCATCCAGCACTTTCTACTGCAGCCATGGGGAGCTGACATTCTTCTCTTATTGTCTTTTAAAAACATCAGCCTCTTTTTTTTTTTAGAAGGAACTATTTTCATCTGTCTGAAGTCTTGGATGGATTATATTATGATTTGCAACATTCTGTGAACACAAATAAAGGCTGCCCTGGGCAACGACTTAGCTACTTCTTCCTTGGCAGGAAATTCAAAGATGGCTTTAATTCTCAGAGGCAGTGGGTCATAAAGTGGACACACCCCTTTCATATAAGTTTATTCTGGAAATTCAGCATGCTCTAAACAGAGCTGTTTTGGGAAACAGAAATATCTTTGGACTTTGATATAAGATACGTGCAATGGGTTGGAGCAAACACTATGGAAAGCTGAGGGAAAGCTTTCAATCACAGACTTATAAGCATTGGGTGCTTCCTCCTTGAGGGCAGAGTCAAGATGCCTCCTAAAGTCTGTCATTACCCTGAACAGATTCACCTAAGCTGCAGGAGAAAAGCAGCGTTTAGAAGACCACGTGAGTATGTATACCTGTGCTTGTGTGTATTTACCAACAGCCAATAAAAATACATCAACAATTAGTTATGTAAATCAAGAGCTCTACATTGACAAGGAAACTGCTGCTTTCAGGATATCATGAAAGCAAACACTCTTCCTAAATGTCTGGCTTCAAGCTCTTTGATTGGCAGAGAAGAAAGCCAAGTGGTAGGTTCAAGAGGATGAGAGATGACATAGAAGCTAAATAGAAGCTAATCTTTGCTTGCATTCTTGATCTCCAGTGTAATAAATACATGCCTTAGGGCAATTCAAAAGAAATCTCTGAACCTCAGTTTCCCTAAAATGTATACAGAGAGTAAAAACTTCTAGCTCATAAAATTACTATGAGGCTCACAGGATGCAATGTTCATGGAAGTCCTTTGCAACATGCTGTGTGATATATATATATATATATATATATATATATATATATATATATATAGTGGTTTGTTATGGAGATATATATATATGCGGCTTAAGACAATAGCCTATATTCACTGATCTGTGGGTTGGGCTGATCCAGGCTGAGCTTGACTGAATTTGGTGGGCAGCTCACATAATCTCAGCTGGATTCATTCACATGTCTGATGATCAGAATGGGATCAACTGACCTAGGCAGGGCTCGGTGGGACAAATCAGCTCTAATCCACATGTTGCTCGCCCCCCTTCTGGAATCAGTAGGCTAGTCCAGATATCTTTGTCTGCTGATAAAGGAAAAAGTACAAGAGCAAACTCAGTCACTCAAGAGCTTCTCAATCCTTTGCTCACATCATGCATGCTAACATCCCACCGGCCCAAATAAGTCACACTGGTCAGTCTGCAATAAATGAAGCTGAAATGTTCCTTGGTAAAGGACATGGATGTAGGAAAGGGTTAAGAGTTAGAGTTGTTAATGCAATCTACTACTAGTACTTTAAAAATCCAAGACATGTTGCCAGTGCTCTCCAGAGAGTTGTAGAATGAGCAGAAATATTTTTGGCTTATCAATGTTGGATTCCTCCAGACTACAGTGGATCATTCTTTTCTATCATCAGCCCTCACCCTCCTATCAGTCAAATCCAGGAAACTTATTCACTATCAGCCATCAGAGAAGGCAGGATACTATACTGGTGAAGGGCACAGGCTTGTGGTCAGACAGATCAGGATTTGAGACCCTGATCTATTACTGACTCACTATTTAGTTATAATCTTGGATAAGGTGTTTAACTGCTTTAAGTCTTAGTTTTTTTTATCTCCCATGGCCCATGACTTTAAACACTATCCATGTCATTACCCTGAACAGATTCACCTAAGCTGTAAGAGAAAAGCAGGATTTAGAAAATTCAGTGAGTGTGTGTGTACATATGCTTGTGTGTATGTATCAGCAGCCAATAAAATACATCAACAATTAGTTATGTAAATCAGTTCTAGATTGACAAGGAAACTGGTGCTTTCAGGATATCATGAAAGCAAACTGTCTTCCTTAATGCCTGGCTTCAAGCTCTTTAATTGGTAGAGAAGAAAGCAAAGTGGTAGATTCAAGAGGGTGAGAGACAACATAGAAGCTGATCTTTGCTTGCATTCTTGATCTTCCATGTACTAAACACATGCCTTAGGGCAATTTAGGAGAACTCTCTGCTTCAGTTTTTCTTAGAAGTATATATATATATGTAGAGAGAGAGAGAGAGAGAGAGAGAGAGAGAGAGAGAGAGAGAGAATGTGTGTGTGTGTGTGTGTACATGCCGGTGTGTATTTACCAACAGCCAATAAAATACATCAACAATTATTTTGGTAAATCAGGAGCCCTAGCTTGACAAGGAACTATGTCAATATGTTGATGATGTTAAAATTTATATCTCTAATGAGAACCTCTTCTCTCAACTTCATATTTATACATTTCCCACTTCATATCCATACCTGGATAACTCACTAGTCTCTAAAAGTGAATATATCTAGAATGGAGCTCCTAATCTTTTCTCTTAAATCTACTCCTCCATCCTATTACTGATCTTGTTAACTGGCACCTCCATTCTTCCAGCGGATTAGACTCACAGCCTTATTTTCATCCTGTCTTATACCCTATATCCAATCTGCCAGGAAATCCTTTTGACTGTACCTTTAAAATATATCCTAAAACCAGCCACTTTTTACCAAGTCTACTGCTAGGACCCCAGACCAAGCCACAGTCATCTCTTATGCAGATAATTGCATTCATTTCCTGACTCCCTGTACAGCATGCTTTGGTCAAGCCAGAGTGAGTCACATCATGTCTTCTTTCTCCTCAAATTCTCCAAGGTCTTCCCATCACACTCACCCACTGTAAAAGCCAGCTTCTTTATGGTAGCATCCAAGGCCTTCATGACGCTGCTCCCTGAACTGTTTTCTCTTCTCTTTCCACGATATACCTATGATAGCCTCCTTGCTGTTTTCCAGAGCTTTGCACTTTTAACTTTCTCTCTCTGTGATGCTCTTTTCTCAAAAACTCAGATGGCCCATTCCTTTAGCTCCTCTAGGTCTTTACTCAAAGTTCACTTTCTCTCTGAGGTTTTCCAACCACCCTGTCCTCCTTCTCTGCCAGTTTTTCCCTTATACCTTATCATCTAACATGCTGACTATTTTACATACTTATTTTGCTTATTAGCTTTCTCAACTGCCAAGTTATAAAATCCAGATAAAGTGGAATGTTGTCCATGATACACATTGTTGTATTATCCAGGCCTAGAATATTACCAGGCACATAGTAGCTGCTCAATGGATATTTGTTGAATGAATAAATGAAAGGGAATAGAAATATTGTAAGATTCAATGAGATAGTACATGTAAAAATTTAGCAAAGTATCTGATGCATAGTAAGTGTTCAAAAAATGGTAGCTCAAAATACACAGCAAGTAAAATCTAAAGCCCTGGTACTTTGAGTCTTAGCTCTGACTCTATACACTATTATTTTACTAATTTTCTCTGATATATATTTTCACTAGGGCTCAAATTAACTCTCTTCCCCAGAACCTGTGTATTAGTCCATTTTCACATGGCTATAAAGAACTGCCTGAGACTGGGTAATTTATAAAGGAAACAGGTTTAATCAACTCACAGTTCAGTATGGCTGGGAAGGCCTTAGGAGACTTACAATTATAGCAGAAAGTGAAGGGTAAGCAAGGCGCCATCTTCAAAGGTGGCAGCAAGGGGAATGAACACAGGAGGAATGACCGACCACTTATAAAACCATCAGTTTTCATGAGAATATACTCACTATTATGAGAACGGCATGGGGGAAACCGTTCCGCCCCCATGATCCAATTACCTCCAGCTGGTCTCTCCCTTGACACATGGGCATTATGGGGATTATAACTCAAGATGAGATTTGGGTGGGGGCACAAAGCCTAATCTTATCAACCTGGCACACAGAAGATGCTGACTGTATTTTCATTTAAATGGAAAATAAATACATCTGAATTTGTAAATGATTGGTCAAGTTGTTCCCTCTGAGGTTGATCAGGTTCTAAAGGGAGCTGCTGCTTTAGGGAGTATGTGAATTTGTGAGATTACACTGGGTTGACACAGAGTCAGCTACAGCATTTAAAACCCAGTGGGTACCACAGACATTAAAATGTTAGTTTGGTATACTAACAGTCTGCCCTGCAAGTTCTCTCTCTCTCTCTCTCTCTCTCTCTCTCTCTCCAGTCTTTAGGTGTCCTCAGGAAACTCTATTTCCTGTGAGAGTGAAGTTCTATTTATATTTCTGCTATCCCAAGAACAATAATAACAACCACCACAGAAAAAAATTTCTATAGAGAACATTTTTCTTAAACTCACAAAGTAGGCAAGCATGATTCATTCTCCCAATAGGAGAGAGGGAAATGGGTGTTTCTGGAGTTGTTTGGATTCCAGCTTAATTCTCTGCCACTTAACTTACCAAAAGAAAGAAGGGCGATTCATCTATGAATGACATCTCTCCTCTCAATGACGCAGAAAGAAACAACAGAGATGCCCCCAACACTATTTCCCCAAATCTCAATTCTTATAAAGGCATGCTTTCATTTCTTACTCAGCCTCTACCCCTAACTTGTCTAGGCCATGGCATACATTCAACACACTATGCATTTCTAGACCATCTATTATGCGCTTTGCACTGGGCCTCAGGCTAGGGTCCAGACCTGATCAATAAATAATAACATGAAACAAACCAATAAATGTTTCAAGGTGATGTATGATTAAATGTCCAGTAATGTCGTGTGGACAATGTGTGCTGTTACAGTTTATTACCTATAGGCCCTATAGAAACAAATCACCAAGGAAGCCTTCATGGAAGAGGTAGTACTTGAGTTAGAGGCTTAAGAATAAAAGGATTTAAATAGATAAAGAATTTAAGAAAGAGAATCTGAAAAAACACATAGTTAGAAGTGAACAAAGCTTATGAGTTTAGGGCCCAAATTTTCCATACATTTTATACAAAATATATCACTGACAAAGGGCCAGACTTAAAACTAGGTACTACACTAGTAATAGCTCAAATGTAAATGTTATTGGTAGTAAAAAATAATAATAATAAAAAGTTGTAAAAGATAGTTGGGCCAACATACTTTTTCAAAAGATACAAAACAAAACTATTTTCTTCCAAGTTGAAGATTCCTCCGGGGTTTTCAAATCACTATTTTCTGATATTTTATTCCTACTCATGACTCTGATGGCACCTTGTCATTATAGGTTTGTTCTCAACAAGGGAGCCCACACCTTTCCTTCCTTTGCCAGTTGTAATAACCCCAGATCACTGCAACATTTTTTTCCCCTAATCTCTGAGGATCATAGGGGCTTCTTGCTTCATCTACTAAAGCCCAAAGCAGATTTACATTACAGCTCTTCCTGAAGGACCCTGCAGCCAACAACTGCTCATCACATATGCCCCATCCTCAAGGCCAATAACCTCTATTTTTTCCTCTATCACTGCTTGTCCAGAGCAGGGGCAGAAAGAGGCTCGAGGCTCAGCTGCCTAAGCTTCACCATTTATGTCAGACTAGAACATGCTCGGTCTTTCACAAGGGCTGAGAGATTTACAAACAGAGGTCCTGACATGCTGTAATATTAAAAATTTAGAGGATTTCTCAAAGGACTAAAAATAGAACTATCATTTGACCCAGAAATCCCATTACTAGGTATATACCCAGAGGAAGATAAAACATTCTATCAAAAAGACACCTGCACTCGCATGTTAACTGCAACACTATTCACAATAGCAAAGGCTTGGAATCAATCTAAATGCCCAGAAATTATAGATGGGATAAAGACAATGTGGTATATACACACCATGGAATACCACACAGCCATAAAAAAGAATGAAATTATGTCCTTTGTAACAACATGGATACAGCTGGGGGCCATTATCCTGAGCGAATTAACACATAAACAGAAAACCAAAGATTACATGTTCTCACTTATAAGGGGGAGCTAAATATTGGGTACACATGGACATAAAGATGGAAACAAGGCTGGGTGCAGTGGCTCACGCCTGTAATCCCAGCACTTTGGGAGGCCGAGGCAGACGGATCATCTGAGGTCAGCAGTTCAAGACCAGTCTGGCCAACATGGTGAAACCCTGTCTCTACTAAAAATACAAAAATTAGCCAGGTGTGGTGGCGTGTGCCTGTAATCCTGGCTACTTGGGAGGCTGAGGCAGGAGAATTGCTTGAACCTGGGAGGCAGAGGTTACAGAGAGCCGAGATTGTGCCATTGCACTCCAGCCTGGGCAACAGACTGAGACTCTGTCTCAAAAAAAAAAAAAAAAAAATGGAACCAGTAGGAGGAGAGAAGGGAGACAAAGGTTGAGAAACTACCTATTTGGTACTATGTTCACTATTTGGATAATGGATTTGATAAAAGCCCAAACCCAGCATCACACGAAATATTCATCTAACAAACCTACACATCTAACCCTTGAATCTAACATTTTTTTTTAAAAAAATAAGTAACTATCAAAGATGATAAAAGGAATTATTTTAACAATCCATTTTCTTAGGATTAATGAGTCTTTCACCTGTTATGTGTGGCAGAGAAATATCATTTTTATTTTCCTGAGGACAGAAGAAAGCTAAATTTTTCAGCCTCTCTTGGCTATTAGGTCAGAGGCCATACAACTAAGTTTTGACCAATGAAAGGTAGATGGAAGAGATATAAGCCCCCTTCTACTCCTGGCCCTTAAAAAGATCATGCAAGCATCTTCCAGCTCTTTCTTCTCTTTTCTTTGAAACCATGCATCTCAGCTGGCATATCTACAAGATGGCAGAATGTCAGATCCCTGAGTTACTTTCTAAAGGAGAGCCACCTAGTTCATGTTAGACTATGACATGGGCAATGAATAAACCTTTGTCATGTAAAGCCACAAATAATTCAGGGTTTATCTGTTACTTTAGCATAGTATAATCTATCCTCATTAATACACTCTGGGGAAAGGATGGCCAATTGTAGGCAGATTATTGTTTTCATTAATAATGGTTATTAAGCAACTTCTCTATGCCAGGCACTATGCTTGACACTAAGCATAATAATACATATCCTCAGCAATGATATTATGATGTCCTTGATATTTTACATTCCTTTTACAAATGGGAGAAGACAAAAAAGAAAAGCTTTTCCAAAGTCAAGCAATTTGTGGTAATTTTCCTGATGCCAGAGTTTATGTTATTTCAATGACTTTATATCTTTTTTCATGGTTAAAGAGCCCCTCTTCTCATTTTTGGCAAGAAGAGATGACCCCAATTACATTCATTTTTCTTCATTAAAAGCCTGCTATTATTTCTACCAAATTCAGAGTTTTCTGCATACTGCCTCATTACTTGCTCTAAAGACTCATTGAACACAATAGAGATTCTAGTACATTTTGTATTGTTAATCATTACGGTAGCCCAGTGGAAATCGTCCATCACTCTTAGTCCTTGTTCTGAATGTGAGAACCTGTCTACAAATCTATCTGTGATCCAATCGAAATGAAGGTACTGTAGGAAAAGTCACCCAGGTGTTTTGGCCCATGCCATCACAATCACTAAAAATGTTAATTATGCCCAAACTAATCTAGATAAAATAAATCTAGTCCACAGTACATATCAAGCACTCTCTATGCACAGGACACTGTACAGGCAAAAGGGTTTGATGGTTTACATTTGAGCTCTGGGTCCTCATGAGCCCCACCAAACATAGCCTCAGGCAAAAAGCATGGTTGGCTTCCAAATCATGTACATTCTTTACATCAAAGGGAAAAAAAATCATTTAATTTTTACTTCTAATAAGATAAATTAAGATTTTATTCTGGTAGTGGATAACATATATTTATACCCAAGTGCTTTAAGATCTATAATTACATTTTATAGTCATAGTAACCCTGTGAAATAGCTAAAATGGTTATAATGATCCCCACTTGCCTATGGTAAAATTGAAGCACAATGATTCGGCCAAGATCTCACAGTGGTAGAATTGAGAATGGAGCTATAGCCCCCAAATCCTCATGTTGAGCAATCTGTACATTTCTTACAAAAGAGCACTTGATATTGGGTATAACTGATAGCATCCCACCCCACCCAAATCATGCAGATCAGTAGCAGCAATTCTTTATGAGGAGCTAGTGCATATAGGACAAGCTTTTAATATGTTTCAATGTTCTATCTACCTCACCACCCCCTTTCTCACTTATAAGTCCCCTGAATCACATAGAGCTGATACACTCTGCCTCTTCCCCTGACCTTTTTTCCGTCAGTGAACACATTATTCACATTGAAACTTTGCCATTTTATGTGCTCCCATAAGCTATGTATATAAAACCTACAATATATTGTGTCTCCATTTAAAGTAGAGTATTCTAGTCTCATTTTTTAGGAAGTAAGCTTCAATTTTCTATAATTAATTACTTCTGGTGATATTTCCATAGTGAGCCCCTTGAGGACCATGAAAGAAAGGTCCAAGCCAGTTATGAACAAGGTGAACAAAGAGGTCATTTGCCAAATAACTTATCTGGAAATTGTAACATTTGGTGTTGCCAACAGAATCCCAATGGAAAATGTAACTCACTCAGATGGCTCAAGTAGAGAGACCTAGATGGGATTACCTACCAAGGAATGGGCAAGGAAGCTGAGGCACTCAGAGACTGGCAAATGATGAAAGTTACTACGCTTCTAAGACAGAAAGGCAAAGGACAAGTGTGGGAATTCGTGTTATCAGAACCCTGTGAAGGTTATAATCAACATCAGGTGTAGTGGCTGCCAGAAACACCTCACAAAAGCAGGTGAGAGCAAGAAAGAAATGCCATAATCTCTCTCTTCTCCCAGCCTCTCATTTCTTGCTGGTGCCTCCTACTGGCCACACCCAGTCAGGGGCCAGTAGGCAAAGGAATCCAGATGATGGAGTCCACACTGGACAGCTTCCCAAGTACAGAGCAAGGCAGGAGAACAAAGAATGACCTGAGGCCAGGGTAGAGGTCCACGGAGGTTGGCACAAACAGGAAATAACCAGGACATCTGGTTATTCACACGCCATTCTATCTGCAGGAGTGGGAGATGCTTATCACGATAGTGAAACCCCTTTTCAACATTCCACCATCTGACACACACATAAAATACTGGTATAAAAATGGCTCTGGCCGGAATACACATCGATGTTTTTTAATGTGTTAGTAAATACAGTCGTTAGCTGTTCCAGGAGAGAATTATGCATCACCAACTGACATAAAAGGGAGTGTAATGTCATCTTCAATTGCTGTTAGAAGAAATAGGATGAAATTATGAGCAATTAGGAAAAGAAATATTGTGTCTCTATGGCAGCTCAGGTTTTACTGAAAATCCTGTTAGACGGGTTATGCGAGCTGAAGCAGCCACATAAACGTTTGAGGCCCACGCCCAGGCAAAGGAAAGAGTTATGACCTGGGAGTATGTTTCCATGGTAAAGCTTCAGGGAATTTAATGCCCCAAAGTAGCCTGAAGCACATCAACGGCACAAGGTCAACGAAGAAACCTGTTCCACACATGAGGAGTGTTTACAAGCTTTCTATAAATGTGATTTAGAAAACTCTTATCTCCAAGATGCCAATATTTAAGATAACAAATGGCTCCTGAGAAAAACAAGAGCAGGCCCCCCAAGGGACTCTTGTGCTAAGAAAATACAGATCTGGATCTAAGGGAAGGGGAATTTGGGCTGTGGCTTAGTTCTAAACAAACAGTATCTGTCTTCAGAAGAGGATTTTCAATTTGGGATTGGCTGTATATGATGACTCTGTAATATCAATCAATTAACTTTCTCCTTGAAAAAGGATCACAGTCCTTCTAATACCCATTTGTTCTGAAATTGGGGAAGGCTTGGTATTGACCTCCGAAATACTGTTGAAACAGAGCTTGAGCTTTTTGAAGTATGAAATCAAATACAATCTTTCCACCCTGGCATTCAAGGCCTTAATCTATCTTCTCGAGTTTACCTTCCAGGTTCCCCTACAAACCATATGAACTTAATCCCCTCTGTCACTTTGATTTTATTATTTTTTCAATCACTAATCTCTACTATCTCTGCTGATCATAAATCTGTTCAATCTTCAAGACCACCTTCTCTATGGAGCATTTCCTGACTTTTGCAAACATACTAATTCTTTCATTTTTTATACATTCATAGCATTCATTCATGTACATGGTACTTAATTTATTCTACCTTGTATTATAGTCATTTACACTCTTGCGGACTGTTCTCTAAAATATTGAAAATTCCTTGGAGGGAGGGTTCACGCCTCATAATGATTTACGAACTAGGGGCTTGGCCAGAGGGTTGAATTAAATTGATCTGAATGGTATTAGTGAGGATGAAGGAATGAATCAGAGATTCCCTTTAAATTTTGTGAAAACAGTCTCAAGATGTTTTACCCCACAGAGTCAGAGATAAAATGAATCTTTTCAATATTATCAGAAAAGATGCTTGTAGACAAAAGGAACTCAATACTCCAAACTGCCTTATCAGTCTATGAGACAGTTAACTCCAGGAAGGCATTTTATAAGCCTTCTTAATACTTTCCAAAAGTGCCTTCACTCATACCCACAGCTCATACCCACAGTGCACAATTCTTACATGCGGATAATTTCTAAATATAAATTTCTAGATTGCACTTCTCTCTAAAAATCCAGTCCTATATCACAACTTGTCTCCTAAATGCATCCATCTTGATGTCCCAAAGGCATCTCAAATTCAACATGATGCATTTGAAATTCATGATATCCACGTCCCATTTTTACCTTGCTTGCATCCTCACAATTCCTCTTCCCTGAAATTTCCTATCTCAGTTAATACATCTTCATCAATTGTGTTGCATCTAGCCGGATGCCATCCTGAACTGTCCTGTGCAAGCACCTGGGAGGCTGCAATAAAGCAACAGACCTGGCCCGTGTCCCCATGGATACCTGCCTCCAGCCCCTCCCCTCCTTTCCATGAAGGCCTGACACTGTCATTTGCTCCACTTAATACATTATTTGGTTCCTATCACTTAAAAATCAAATTCAAGTCCTTTAGCATGACACCCAAAGCCCATCATAACCTGGCCCCAATTCCCTTTCCAGACACAATTCCCATGAGTCTTTTTTTTTGAGACTGAGTCTTGCTCTGTCCCCCAGATTGGAGTGCAGTGGCGCCATATCAGCTCACTGCAACCTCCGCCTCCCAGGTTCAAGCAATTCTCCTTCCTCAGCCTCCTAAGTGGCTGGGATTACAGGCCACCACGCCAGGCTAGTTTCTGTATGTTTAGTAGAGGTTTCATCATGTTGGCCAGGCTGGTCTCAAACCTCTGACGTTGTGATCTGCCCGCCTCGGCTTCCCAAGGTGCTGGGATTACAGGTATGAGCCACCGTGCCCAGCCCCCATGAGTAATATTCTTACAGTATCTTGCATTCTCTCTGTCTATAATATTCTCCCTCTCTTCAACCTTCTCCCCAAAATAAATTCTTACACATTGCAGAGACACAGTTTAAATATAACCTTATCTGCACCGCCTTTTTTCAATCCACTCTCTCCATGTCTATCAGAGGAAGTTTTAGACACTGTCTTCTCTATTTGCGTGGCTTACTCATTCACTCTCATCTTATTTGGAGATAGTGTCTATGTGTTATGGACTATGCCAAGCACAGGAAAAAGAGGGATGACTAACAGACTTGCTCATTGGATGCACCTTTGTAATATAATAACATTTAACACGTCTATCTCCCCCAGTCCCTCCCATCACTGATTAAGGTCAATAAGGTAAGTTTGGTCTTGGTTGTTCCTAGATCCTCAGCAGCTATTTATTGTGGTCTAGTCATTTCTTTGTGCCCTTGCTCTATGGTACCTAAAACTTACTTAGGTATTCAATGGATATGTAATAAGTAATCACTCATCAAAGCAAGTGGCTGGTTCACTGTATAATTTATTCCCTAACTACTCAGACGGAAGATAACTTGGCTTCACACAGATTATCTCTTTCTTGCATTTATTAGCAAGACAACTCTACTCTATTGTCTTCTTGGTACCAAGCAGAGAAAACTGGTTGAGATAAAATTCACTTAGATGCTCTGCCTCTAGGATAATGCCCCACTTTCCTCATTTCTTCATGAGAATGGGGCTTAGTACCCCTAACCTGAATCTCAATAAGAGGAGGAAGGAGGCAAAGGAAACAGAACTGAAAAAAATATGCCAGAGATTAAAGATTGCAGAAAATGAGAAAAACACAGGAGCCTCAATGTTCTAGAGGCTAGCTCCATGAATAAATGGATTAGGAACTGAACTTAGAATCAAAACATCTGTATTCAAGCTCTAATTTTCTATTTTCTAATTGGATTACCTTAGTCAAGTCACCTAAATTTCCTGGGCCTCTGTTTTCTTCATCTGTAAAATAGGCATAATGAGGCCAGGTGCCACGGCTCACACCTGTAATCCCAGCACTTTGGGAGGCCAAGGCAGGTGGATCACGAGGTCAGGAGTTTAAGACCAGGCTGTACAACATGGTGAAACCCCGTCTCTACTAAAAATACAAAAATTAGCAGGGCGTAGTGGCACATGCCTGTAATCCCAGCTACTCAGGATGCTGAGGCAGGAGAATCACTTGAACTCAGAAAGCAGAGGTTGCAGTGAGCGGAGATCATGCCATTGCACTCCAGCCTGCATGGCAGAGCAAGACTCTGTCTCAAAAAAAGAAAAAAAAAAACAGGCATAATGAAAGCTATCTTATAGTATTATTACAGGGATCAAATTAGATTTTGAATATGAAGTATAGTGTGATGATTTAAAAATGGGCTTTGGAGTCTGCTAAATATGAGTGTGCTTAATTGTATGAACTCAGGCTAAAACTCATGGTTATAGTTTGCTGTAAAATGGGCATTATAAGGAAATGAGTTATGATATAAAATAATGTATAAAAGCATTGAGCACAGTACTTGATACAAAGCAGGCACACAACAAGTAGTAATTATTTTATAATGATTAATAAAATATAAAATTCCATACCACTGCAAGGAGTATATCCTTGGGACTGGTGGAGAAATAGGTATCAACACCAGGTACTCTGCTCATAGAGTAAACCATTATCGAAGAAAAATATAATCATATCCAGAAAACAAAGCTAAAAGCCTGTCATTAACACTCAGAAGTAGTTGATAAGTGTTTCATGAAGAAAGTATTTATAGGAAGCAGGATTAAAGAACAGATGGACAAGGAAACAGAAAGGGCCGACCTGTTACAAAAAGTCCAAACAAGTAACCTGGGGTGATCCAGGTGATAAAGTCAGAGAACAAATAACTCCAGGTTTACATGCAGGTAAGTTTACTGCTAAACCAGGAGCAAGCCCTTCAAAGAGCTAAGCCGAGCTCCTGGGAGAAGGACATCCAGGCAGAAGGAACAACATGAACAAAACTGTTGTGGCAACAAAGCATCACAGCACTGCGCATGGACCAAGGGAAGATGAATGATCACTTTCCCCAGGGGTGAGCCTAAGTTAGATGCTTCTCTGGCCTATTGTAATCAGAAGTAAAGTACAGGGAGATGCAAGCCAGGATCTGATCTTTCAGTTCTCCTTGAGAACAAAGCAAAGGGAGAACTGAAAGCATCTATGAGCTTTTACCACCAAATCTCATCACAGAGCAGAGGTCTTAGAAGGAGAGGATGCACCGCCTCGCTCTGCTGATGGTAAAAACAAGGCAAGTCACAGAGCAAATTCTAGCACACTGCAGGGCCTCAGAGTGCAGATGGGCCACCTGTGCACCAGTGCTAGATATTGCTGTCAGCCAAAGCTACCTGCAGAGGCCTACATTTGCTGATTCACCATCTCAGGTGCTCAGCACACACATCCTCAGGGTAACCAAGCTCCTGTCAGCAGATGTGCTCTGTGTCAGTGCAGATCTGCTCAACGTCTTGCTCAAAAAGGAAGGCTGACACCTTGACACATGGGAGGTGGAGGGAAAAAGAAGGTGGAGGAAAACATCCCTAGCCCGCCAGCCAGTAAGCCCCAGAAAGCTCTCCGGAAAGTCTGAGCTCAGAGTCCTTCTCTGCATTTTCTAACACAGGGAGAGATGTGGAGCATCGTTCATTTTCTGGCTCCAAGTGCTCAACAACTTTTTCCATATCCCCGTGGCCTCCACCCCAGAGAAAGCATCCTTGGTAGCCATCACACAAAAAGTCCCAATGCTGTGGAAGAAACCTCAATCCTACCCATTAAATCTTGGGCCTAATGAATTTCCCATTGGTCTTACTTTAACTCAGGCATAAAACCCAGGGCTCCCTGCAATACAGTCACTTCTTAAAATATCCTTATAAATCATGGCCAGCATATTCATTAATTACAGCCCAGCCACGAATCTGGCTGTTAGTTCTGGGTGGCAAATTCATTTATTCCCACATTAAATGCTTTACTTCCATGGAGCTATTTCAGTCTCAGTCCATTACTTAGCCTACCCACCATTAAACCTCGTCAGCCATGTCATCCAAGCTATTCTTTAAAAGGAGATCCCCCCCACCACATTATTCTAGACTTTTAGGTAAAATACCCACGTTATTTTAAAACTTTACAGTAAATGGGACAACTAAATAATAACAGATAAACATTTATTGAGTTTTACTATGTCCCAAATGCTATTATAAAGTACGTCGAATATATTAAGCCCATTTAATCCACAAAACAATTCTATAAAACAAATACTATTATTATTGTCCTAATTTTATAAACTGAGAATTTGAAAGATTAAGTAACTGACTTAAAGTTAAGTAGGTAGGGTCATCACTGAAGTATCTAACTCCAAAGCTCAGAGTTTTATTGGCAGAGTTATTGTGAGGAATTCCAAAATTATAATTGCATACCTTATTTAGCTCTAACATGAAGATACGCATTGAAAAACAAATACAGAATTTTGGAATTAAAGAGACCTTTAAAATGATTTAATTCAATTTCCATATTTAGCAGATGAGCCGAGGTCCCCTCGGGCTGAGGCAACGTGCCCAGGGTCACGAAACTCGTCGAGGCAGAGCCAAGCCTCGGACCCAGGCTTCCTCACTTCTAGCCACATGCTCTCTCTGCTGGGATCTGCTACTGTCCAAATGCTCTATTACACTGGAATCTGTTTTCCCCTGGGTACAGGTGAGAGAAAAAGGATCTGTAGAGTGCTGTTAAGTGAATTGAATGTTCCTGCTGCAAACGAAAATGAGAGGCTAATTGGATTCCATAATCACTCTCTCCGATTAAAGTCACCCTCCCTCCCCCGCCAACTTCCGCACCTCTGATGTCCCTCAGTGGTGACCTGCAGCATCAGTTGCTTAGTCTAAATTTGTCTCCTCACACATCTGTTCTGATCACAAAACCCGATTTACTTCATCCTGTAAGTGCCAGCGACGATGGCAGGCTGCATGGGAGTGGGGCCTGACATCATGCTTGTTCTAACAGCCGAAAGCTGCAGGCTCTTACTGTTTGAGAGTCAAGTTGTGGCTACGCAGAGGGCACAAACTCAAAATCTCACAGAGGCCAGGCATGGACTGAAAGTAGGAAGTCAGGAGGTATCAGGAGAAACCAGTATCTAGAGAAAAGGCACTGCCATGTGATGAACCACAGGGACCACAGGCCTCCTAAAGCAGCAGCTGCTCCTCATCTCCAGCCTGTGGTTGTTGTGGATTCTCTCTCTGAAAAAACAAAACCCACAAGGGTGGGGACTTCATCTCACACCCTGCTGCATTTCCAATGCATGAAGGGGACCTGGGGCATAGTGGGCACTCGATGCGTATTTCCTCAATGACTGAGCCTTCTGCTTTGAAAACTCTACAGTACATTCTGTGCTCAGTGCCCAGGCAGGTACAGCTCCTGACCTATATGATAGGAGAGCAGTATACCTGATTGCTCTAGCATCAGGGGAACTATGTAGGGAGGTTAATTTCAACCACAGGACATGTCAGGCCATACTGAGAGCTACATTCAAGAAAAAGGGAGTGATGGAGGGTGGTGCAGGCTCCTCACCTTTATCACCAGCAACAGCACTGCCAGTAGGGCACCCTGCAAGCTTAGCAAGTGCCATGCAGTGGCAGAAAGAGTTCTGGGTGGGCAGATCTGACTTCAGGCACTGAGAAGTCATGAGACTTAAAGCAGATCTGGTCTCTCTCTGACCCAGGTTCCTTCTCTTTAAAAGGAAGGGATTGGACCCGCTGCCTTTAAGTTCTTTTCAGTTTTAATAGGCTTTGACATGTTTTGTGACAGGAACACACCCAGGACTCTCCAGAGTCATTAATAAAGAACGAAACAACCACCCACCTTGCCCAGCTGCTGTCTAAGAGACCACGAAGCTCAGCAGGCAAGTGAAAGCATAAAAATCTGGAGCTCCAAAGTCTAATGCTGCTCTGGATGTTATTCCCATAGCTCGATTTCCTCAGCTTTAAGATCAGAGTAGCAATAGCAATCTAGACCCATCGAGGCGTGGCAAAAAGATTTAAATGCATATGCACGCTGAAGTGACAGATTTTATATGTGGGTATGCATATAACCCTAACCCAGCTAATTGTCACTTGTGAACTTAATTCCTCATCCACCCATTCAGGCTTGTACTTTTCTTATTCCATCCTCACATACACAGGCACTATTGACAGTACATGGTGCCCCTAAGGAAGCAACTCAGTTCTGTTTTCTCTTTTTCTACTCCACATGCAGTTTCTATACATACATGTGTGCGTGCGCGTGTGCAGGTGTGACTGTAAGTCACTTTGTAAAATGTCAAGTGTAATCTAGCCGCTCATTAATAACACCTAGCTCTGCATTTCTGGGTAAGTAACTAATTGCCACTTTTCTTGTGTCATCTCCTCCTGCCTGTGTTGTCACTTTGGTACTTCAAGGAATCAAAACGTAGAGACTTTCAGTTCTTGAAAAATGTTATCTTCAAAGGAAAAATTCCGCGACTGACTTGAATTGACATAATTGGCTCCATATCATTATTTTTCCCTACACATGTTTTAAATTTAAAAATGCAATTTGTTTTTGTTTTTTATTTCTGGCATCACACATAATAATTGGTTATAATTGGGAATAAATTGCTTCTAGGAATGACTAAAGCATCCAATTGTGATAAAAAGAAATGTGCCATTAACGTCAAGGCATCCCAGAGAAACTGACTTATTTGCATTAAGTCCAGAAACCAGGGCTGAGCTCCATTTGCAATGGGGCTTCAAGGAGGGAAGAGGAAACAGGCCGGGAATCTCAAGGCTCAGTTCTAGGACTCATGCCGCATGAGACCTGGCTAAAATGAAATCCAGTGTCTAGGTTTTTATTTTCTCTATTAAAAAGTAGGCTAAACCAGAAGCCCTATCAATGGAAGTAATTTATGGCACAGAAAACTCCAGAAATATTTGAATGAGCCCAGAATACCTGCTGCCTGGAAAGCAGGAATATGATAGCCATAGGTGTTGAAATAGATGCACAGTGGATCGAAGCACAAGTGAGTGAAATTGTTTACCATGATGCCTACTTCAGGAGAAAAACATTCTGGGAGTTGAACCTGAGGCTATCAGGCCTAAGAATGGGGACATACAAGAGGAGATGGAGTGAGAGACGGACAACCCAGGCACCCACAGGTGATGTTGTGAGTGAAATATCAGTATTTCCTCCTGTGCCTCTGTGCTCCATAAATCCCTAGCTAATAAGGTGCCTATGACAGAGGTGCTCTTTAATAACTACTAGGGTGTGATAATTGATGGCATAGCCAGCTGGTTGCTGTGATCAGATATAAATTAAATCATCTTTATTGTTTTATGTTTCCTCCAACTCCCAGCCCCCCACCCAGTCCAACTACCTTTTCAGCCTCTCTCCACCAATCCTGAGAGAAGAATTTTTCTGCATCACTTATCAAATGACAAGAGCTGGAGGGAGAGAGAGAGAAGGAAGATGATGAGAAACAAGTTCTAAATGATTCTTGGTTCCTTGGGCCAAAGATCAGTCTCTTCTTTTTTTTTTTTTAAACAAAAAAAGGCTGGATAATTACTGCATTCCTATACTTTCCTGCACCACAGCTCTACCAAGAAGCATGGTTTTTCATTTAAGAAGCATGGTTTGAGGGCTTCTGTACCAGACAAGATACGGGATGACTAGGACAAGTCATTTTTCTTGAGGTAATTCCCTCACGAAGTTCACAGTCAGGACGGAGGTGGGGAAGGCAGAAAGACACACATAGACTTGGATGAGGGGTAACAGTTGCCACTGCAGAGATATTAATGGAGAACAAATGGGGGTGAGATAAATGCAATCCCAGTGGGGCGGATCTATAGAAGCAAATGGAAAAACCAGGGCAGAACTGTAGAAGCAAATGGAATAAAAGTAAGAAGCCCCTGAAATCTCTTTCACTTCTGAAAACAAAGACAGTGTCAGAGAAGAACTGAATGAGCCGATTAGGATAAAACGAGGCAGACAAGGCCTGTTCTTCAATTCTTTCTCTGCCTCTCTCACTCTCTCTGACCTGAGACAAAGGGTCCAAGTAGCAATTAAGTGACTTAAGGCAATGAAACCATCCTGGCTGGTCTGCCCCAGCTGCCCCAAGACCTTCCCCAGTGAACACCTGTCTTTCACTCAGTCCCACACCAAATAATTCCCAAGGGCATGCTAGGCGCCAGGCAATCGACCTGGAGCTCAGGAAGAAAATATTCGCAAGACTGAAACCCTGCCTTTGAGGATGCAACCTAATTAGATAACAGCCACATGAACATCCCGAGGGAGAGATGTGATTAAGCCTGGATGCTGGCACCAAACTGCCTGAATTCATGATCCTGGCTCTGCCACTTACTAGCTGGACGATCTTGAGCAAATTACTCTTCCTCTGTGCCTCAGTTGCTCATCTGTATAATGAGGATAGCAGTAGTACCTACCTTGCAGGGCGACTGGGAAGAGTAAACAGGGAACAAGAAACGAAGGGCTGTTAGGACTAACCAAGCAGTATTATTAATGATATTAACATATAATGATATTAACACATTAACACTACAGGACTAGTACTTAAACTAGAAACCATGTGAATTGCAGGCACAGAGAAAGGAGCACTATGGCTTGGTGAGAAGTAGGCTTCTCAGAGGAGGTGGTATTTAAATTTACCAACAAGGAAGTCTTTGCATTCTTTGTCCATAGGCACCTACCCAGGGGCCAGGCACATGTCACAGTTGGGACACGATAAAAAATACTAACAAAAAGGAGAGTTTAGACTAAGGGTGATTCAGGGATGGCTTATGTAAGCAGGAGATGTGTTTCTGAGTCGTTAACATGTGGCAAAATCTGACCTGAAGGCTCCAGAAAAGCTAGCTACCTAAATAAATGTGGGCAAGGCAGTCTCCTACATGCAGTCTTTGTACCTCCAGTAGCCACATAAGAATGTGTCTCGGACCTGGAACCCTTCCTTACCAGGAGATAAAGAGCTCACACAGCCTGTGCAAGCTTTATTACCTTGCATGGGAATAGCTTTCACTGTTTCAAGCCCAATATATGCTTCTTTGTTCTGCTTATGTATGTAAGTCAATGGCCCTCAGGCATGCCCCCAGCTTTCAATATTTCAGAGTACACATGGGAGGGGTTCATGTCCTTCTATTAAGACATGAGAGGACTGTGCATGACCCGGTTGCCCCGCTTAGGCTGCTAGGGGGACCCACTAGCCATGCGGGACGAAAACATGCTACTGGGGCTGATCTTGTTCTTTCTCTTCTCCATGTGATTAAAGCATTATTCCCTTCATGCTTGACTGTATTATGTTTCCTTGGTGACTACAATACCAAGAGGCAGCGGGTGAAAGTATTTGAACTTCTACTCCGGGTGAACAACATTGTAATGAACTTTGCTACCTTCCATGTGTCAACAGCTGTAATCCTGACCTTACACTGGTAACGTACACGGTGTTCTGCTCAACAAGAAATCCTCTTAATCTTGCCTAGAGTGAATTACTACCTAGAAATCCATCTTTATTTGTACATATACTTTTAGCTATTTATCTTTATTTAATTGTGCAGACTTGTGGCTATGTGGTGGACTTTGGCCTTGGGCAAGTTACTAAACCTCTCAATCTTTCTGTTGTTTTTTTTTTAATCTGTAATATGGGGATAATAACAGTGTCTTCTTGAGATTTTAAGGAGTCTATTCTCATAAAGTATTTGTCAAAATGACAAAATAAGTATTCAATAACTGATGGCTACTATATTAACATGATGATGGTGATGGTGATAATGAGGATAGTGATGGTAAGAATATGGATACACAAGGCCATAAATGGGTCACAGAATGCCATTTTACTCATTTTAGCTCTTTCAAGGGTTTTGCATCTCTAATAGCTATAATCTTTCCATTCAGTTTAATATTTTCTGAAGGCTGGCAGTGCCTCTTTTCAAAGAAATGCAGATTGGACTCATTGTTGATTACGTTAAAACCTACATGGGTAAAAATTTGGGGGAGAAACAGACATGCTTGTTCACTCAGAATCCTCAAAATGTCTGGCTCTGGCTCCCCACTCATGAACCGCAGCATGGCAGACAAGGGTAAACAGCAAAGTGATCTGGATGTGATCAGGTGGGACCATAAATCATGGTGAGGGCTGAAATGGAATCAAACTGGGGCACCTGTGCACACTATTTCAAAATGCAGGCAACATGGAATACACAGTGTTGTAAAATAAAACAAGTTGCTGGCCACTGGGCAACAATTTATTCCTCCCTTCCCTTGGGGCTTGGGCTGCTTCCTGGCTCCCAAGGGCAATTCAGAGGCTCATGCTAACATTTCACTATAGATCTTACAACGTATAGACATTTTCCTACCCACCTCCTCCAACAAGAAAAGGCAGTGAATTCCGTGCAGAAAGGTAATTTAGGGAAAGCAGGTAAAGCAGAAACCAGGGTTGACTCTCTGAATAGGTGGCTGCCTAATATTTGGTAAAAATTTTCAGGGTTCCAGGACTCTGATAATCCTCCCTAATGCTTCTATACCCTCTGTCACAAAGCAGAACCACACCCCGCAAGAGATAACCTCTAGACATGTCAAGGTGAGCCAATTGATCAGTTCCTAGTTGAGAACCAGTACTTATGGTTCATGGGGCAGAAAGGGAGACAGGTTCATGAACTGCACTGAGTAGCTGGAAGTCAGGAGTGCTGGGAGAGATGCACAGCAGGAACAGGGGAGTAGGCGGGCACAGCAGAGGGCAACAGGGCTACTGGGAACATTTACCTATTCTTAGTTTAAGTACAGCTGGCCCTGGCCCACGCCCCACAGAGGGAGGGGATTAGAAGAGAAGGGGGCAGGAAGGAGAAGGGTGAGGAGAGACAGGCACACTTCCAAGTTGGAATCTGTCCAGAGGTTTTCTGCCCACTCTTCCCCTCCCCCATTAAACATATGCAAATGGCAAGGGTAATAAACTCAGATAATGATAGAGTCAGCATTTAAACTCACCACAGAATGTACAAATTACAGAGGAGGTTGTTATAGATGCAAAGACTGGATGCTTTATTGCTGGGTGACAGGGTATTCTGAATTGCAGGTGCCAACTGGATATCTCAGGCCAAGCAGGGAGCCTGATAGGAGGCTTCCTACAAGAAAAAGAAGTCTAAAGCCAAGTTGTGCTGCTGATGAGCATGAAATTTGTCCAGAGAATGTTCACAGGGTCTTGGTGTTCAGAGGGTCTTGGTATCCAGCAGGACAAAGCAGCTGGGACTCCCTCTTTGTGATACCCAATTACTCACATCACTGCAGCTTCACAGGTCCTCTTGCTGTTCCTGGAAGCTGCCAGGCACACTCTTCCTCTGCCCTGGATATTTTCTCTGCCTACATCTTTCTTCTTCTAGACAGGCATGTGTTCACTCTTCCTCCTTCTTTGGGTCTTTGCCCAAAGGTCCCTTTCTCAGTGAGCCTTACATTAACTACTCAATTCATAATTAAAATTCTCCATGCCTCCTTACACTTGTTCTTGTTTCTTGTCAGTAGTATTTATCTTCTTCTAACAAACGCTATAATTTACACTTTGCTGTATACATTACTTATTAGGCTTAATGTTTGTTCTCTGTCTCTCTTTACTAGAGTATAAACTCCATGAGAGCAGGGAAATTTTATCTTTTGTGTTTGTCCTCCACAAACACATCCAAAGTATCCCAAGTGCCTAGGACAGAGCTTAGTACATCATATTGGTAAGTATCTATTAATTCAATGTTTGCTAAGCACATGATTAAAAGCAGCCTCCTTAGAAAAAGAATCTTCCTCTCAACAGAGGTAACTAAAGCTTCCAAGATGACTGGAACATCTTGGACTCTCTCCTTTCACAAAGTTATAGTTTGTTATTGACTCAGGATTGCATAACTTTATAAATCAGTACAACATATATGGTTATGAAGTATATCATCTCCCAAATAAAAGGAACCAGAGAAGCCCAGGGGCCTGAGGCAAATACACATTGGTTGGATTCCTCCTGTGCTTACATAAAGACCTACTTAGAAAGTCATTATGGATTATGACTTTTAGAACTTGGAATCAGCTGGCATCCCATCCAATTATCTTATTTGACAAATAAGACATGGAGAGATTAAATGGCTTGCCCAGGCTTACACATCCAATTACTGGGAGCAGCAAAATCAAACCCTATTTCTGTTAATTCACTGTCCAGTATGTATCTGTTTCCTCATGTTGTCTCTTGTGCAGTTGTACCACACTGGTTTTATATCTAGATGTCTCATGCAGCACTTTCTGAGCAGTTACTTTTTAAGAGCTCTGCCCGGAATCCATTTTTAACAGCACCAGGAGAAATCTCTGTTTCAGTACCTCTCCATAGAGGACAGCAGCCAATCCAGCTTATTCTAGCCAGTCTATGCTTTACCGAACATTTTATTCCTTTCATTTCTATTTACAGGATTGGCCCATACCATCCTTTGCCTTCAAAACTAAGCCTTTTAAAAGGGTTTGATGATCGATGATCATTTCTCAGTAACCTGCATATCTAGTAGTCTAGACAGGTTTTGCAGTTTGTGGATATTGTAGTAGAAATGCCCAAACTGAGAACTACTAATTCTTGGGAGGCTAATAAACATGTTCCTATTAAATAAACATATATATATATATATATATATATATATATCTTAAATAAGTGTAAATGACTTTCCTTTAGTGCCTATTTAAAAAGTGCATTGCAAATTTCCAAGAAAGATGTGTAGTATGCATTATTTCTCAATCTCAATTGACCATGAAGTCTTTTATTGCACAGCATCTCATAGACCTGATGAGAACATATTTGCAAAATGTTTCTCTACAAGGCCAAAGTATCTAAGGGCAGGAGAAAAAGAGTTATGGGCAGCATTGGAGAGGCAAAGCAGAAGATAAGATAAATACAAAACACACTGGCAGGCTTTGGAGTCAAAGAATGGTGGAGGTGAGGCAATGGCAGAGTCAAACATAAGGATAAAAATTCACCAGATCTTTCAGAAGAAGAGATCCCCTTCCTAGATCCAGAAAGTGGAACTTCCCCATAAGATGCCCAGCCACTTATTAGCAGGGCTCAAGCCTCTAAAATTCTAAACACAAATCACCAAGGAGCCGAAATCCACCCCTAAGCCCCTAGTTTTAGCAACTTACTTCTTTCCAGAAGAACTGCCTTGCCTACTGAAATGACTCTTGCCCAGAGCTGGAAGAGTTTGAATAAAACGCATTTAGCTACTATCGGAAGATCTTAAGTCATTGAGCTAAATGCAAAAACCTTTTGTTAAAAATCACACTCAACTAGATATTGAGGTTTATTACACACTTTCTCCAATTTTCCTTCCTCCTTTATGTAATCTCAGCTGGGCTGATTTGCCTGCATTTTTTCCAGTGGAATCATCTTATTACTCCCAAGACACAACAGAGAATCACCAACCCTGTGCAGAGAGGCACATGGCTGCATCTGGATTAGAAAAAGGGGGCTATTTATATTTAAATCAAAGGCATATTTTAGCATAACACTTGCAGGATTTCTGCAAAGAGAATGAAAGAAGAAAAGAAGAAAGAATGCCCGTTTCTTTTTCATTCTCCTTTACTGTATTATTTGCCCCACAGTATGCTTGTCACATGGCCTTGAAGCAGTGTGATCTTCTAATGAGAGGCCCTGTTGGCACAAAGGAGAAGAAATTCAGCTGCACTGGGGGTTTCAGGGAATGTCTTAGACAGCTGGCCCAGCCCTCACTCCTGCATGTTTCAGGGAAAAAGATCAGGATGTTGCTAATCCTGCTTGTGTATAATTCCTTCCAGTCTAAACCTGACTGGAATGGTCATGGCCATTCAGAATCTCTTGCCTCCCTATCAACCAGAGAGCCAGAAAACCGCAGACAATGCCAAAAGTAAACAAACCTGAGGCCAAAGAAGTCTCTGATTCCATTTCATCTGGGAGACTCTCCAAGTTTATGCTCAAAATGAGCACACTGCCACCTTGCAGCCCGCTGTCAGAAAAAGCCAAACAGTTCCTCTTTCTGCAGCTTTAATGAACCCCCATGCCATGTCGTACCAGTGGGAAATGCTTCCATATGAGACATTAATGAGTCAAACATTTGAAACTTTAAAATAATGACTAGGTGGCCCCTTCATAAACCTTAAGGAGGCAGGAAAGAGTACAGACTCCCTCTGTACCAGTTTTAGGGAGCACACAGGTCATCTTAGCTGCTCAAGGGAGACCTGCCAAGACAAACTGCCAGGGCACAGCAGAACCACTAGCTTTCTAAGCCTTTTGTGCCAAGCTCTACCAGTGTCCTCTGCCATTCTCTGGACAAGCTCCTTGCTTTCCTGTTTGCACCTGCTAAGTCTCAGTGCCAGGAACAGTAACCCATGCTTACTCAGTCACTGTGTAAAAGCATGTAAGAAAATTACTAGCTGCTGTAACCTAATCCATTCTCCCCTTCATCTTGTATTCACCCTCATGTAAGCAAAGACTATAGGAAGAGTTCTGAATGTCAGAGAAATAGAATCCAATGGACTTCCCATCTTAGAACAGCTAGTGGAGTTTCTAGCTCCTCTTCTTCCCTACTTACTAACTTTCAAACCTGGAGCCTGTGAAACCCAATGAAGCCTTTCTTTACATACAATTACAGCTACAGTCTACAACTCAGTAATAGTCAGAGTATCCTCTCCTAAAATTGTCATGATACACTATTGTTGCATGGAGAGAGATATCTGCCAGGGATCCACTGTGCTTTCATTTCAGAACTAGAAAGAAAATCAGGGGAACATCACACTTAATCAAAATCCTTGGAAGAGAACATTGCAGGGTTCAAAATCATGGCACTAGACCATGTATCAAGTCTCAGGAAGAAATTTAAAGGAACTTTTGGTGCAAGCGAATATAAAATCTGGAAGTTCTGAGGCTTTCAAAAAGAATTTTATAAATGTCTCCAGAAGTTAAGATGGCATTCTTACCCTTATATAGAAATGCTGTGGACTGCACAGGAATGCACATTATTAGTTACTACACTGGAGAATCATCTTGCAGGCAACAGACAAACATAAAATAAAACCTTAAAAAGGTGCATGCCACTTTATAAAGCCATGTGTCAGAAGGCAAATTCATTCAGTGGTGCAAAATTAGACAAAAAGATAATAGAAGTCTTGGGATTCTTAGAATTATGTAGCATAAAACATCTAGTGAGATATCCTAGTATTTCTGGCCACCAAATAAAAAACGCATACATCTTTTCAGAATAAACATCTAGATAATGTAAGTTAAGGTAATGTAAGTTAAGGTAATGCGAGCAGATATTATGAACCAATTTCCAGATTTCAGCAGCCTTACAAAATAAAAGTATATTTCTCACTTAAATAGCATTCCAACATAGGTATTCCTGGTAGTAAGTTTCTCTTCTCCATTTGGTGATTCCTCCCATCTTGTGGCACTGTTATTCCTCCAGAGCCTTATAACCTTTTGTACTGTCATTTTGAAATGACATCATTACTTTTGCTTTTATTTCACTGGTGAGAACAAGACATATGGCCTCCCTAAGGGCAGAGGAACTGGGAAGTATAGTCTGGATGCAGAGCTCCTTTACAGTGACAACTCAACAACATGGAAAGTCAAGGATACATTTTCATTAAGTTTGCCATCTCTGCCGTAAAGACACATACCAAAGCAAACCAGGGTGATCTGACTTAGCCAGGCCTTAATAGTAGTCAACATGCTATCAACTACTTTGCATAGTTAGTGAAGGACAGAGGGGTAACTCCAAACAAGAGGTAAAACAGAAATATATATGTGTATGTATGTATATTACATGTTTTGAGACAAGATTTCACTCTGTTGCCCAGGTTGAAGTGCAGTGGCACGAACACAGCTTACTACAGCCTTAAAGTCCTGGACTCAAGTGATCCTCCCACTTTAGCCTCCTTAGCAATTGGGTTGATAGGCACATACCACCAGGTCTGGCTGATTTTTCAAATTTTTTTGTAGTGACGGGAGGTCTCACTACGTTCCCCAGGCTGGTCTCCAGCTCTTGGCCTCAAGCAATCCTCCCTGTCATCCTCCCAAAGCACTAGAATTGCAAGTATGAGGCACCATGCTTGGCCTAAAATAGATATTAAGATAAGAAATATACCAAAAAAAAGGTATTCATTTGGCTTCTCCAATAGTTCTTGTTTCCAAATTGATTATTTCATTTTTAAATTTTAACCTATTAAAACATGATAAGGGGATTTCTATGTAAAGTTGGCAAAGTGAGGGCATTTTTACTCCTTGAGCCTCCCAAATTCACAAAAACAAAATTTTTAAAGTATTTTTTAAAACTTTCATCATCTGTGAAATAAGCAAACAGCTATAAACAATCAAGCATATATGCCGCATAATGAAAAGTCTCGACTAAGATGAAGGTGGATTATAGCAGCTGCCATAGCTCCTTAGTTCTTAAATAAGATTCTTAAAAAGCAATTATCTAGAAAAGGCTGGTTAATAAATCATTGGTTTAAAATGTTTGGGAGAAGCAGATATACATTATAGTACTCAGGGGAGAGGAAATTTAAGAAGAAATGATGCTGACACCCCATTTTTATTGTCTCTGACATAACCCCCAACCAAGGAAGATCACAGATGGTGAAACAGGATAAAGAAGATATTGCAATCACCAGATCACAATGTAGAAATCCTGTAGTATCTGATTCCTTACTCTAAGCTGGACCAACATCTCAAAAAAACAAAAATTATGGGAAGTTACAACTCCCAGAGCAAAGGAAAGAATTGAGTAAAAGAATATGAATAAAAGCATGTGAAGATTATATTTTACATTCAAAGAAGAAATATCAAAAGAAAAAAATGTTATTTTAAATAAATTACTCTCCTTAGCCAAAAAACTTATAAACAACTGATCTCTCTCTTGATAAACAGATACATTCAAAGAAGAAATGTAAGATTTTGAAAAAATATTATAAAACAATGAAAGCCAACACAAAATGTTCTGGGGGAAAAGGATCTTTTAGTTCAGGTTTCATAAAACTCCCAGAAAATGTGTTCCAATAAATATAAGTTCACAATAAAAGTCACAAAACTCAGAGGTAAGAAGCCACCATTAATGAAAGTCAGCTAAAAACAACAGTGGCAACAAGAAAACAGACTCCAGATATTGGAAGTATCAGATACAGGATGAAATAACTATTTTCAGTATGTATAAAGAATTAGAATGAGTTGGGGAAGAGTCACTCTTCCTCAATTTTTTGAAGTAGTTTCAGTAGGAATGCTACTAGCTTCTCATATATCTGGTAGAATTCAGCTGTTAATCCATCTGGTCCAGGTCTCTTTTTTTTTTTTGGTTGGTAAGCTCTTTTACTACTGATTCAGGTTTGGAGCTTTGTTATTGGTCTGTTCAGGGATTCAATTTCTTACTGGTTCAGTCTTGGGAGGGTGTATGTGTGAAGAATTTATCCATTTCTTCTAGATTTTCTAGTTTGTGTGCATACAGGAAAAATCAACCTAAATGCCCATCAATAGTATACAGGATAAAGAAAATGTGGTACATACATATCACGGAATACTATGCAGCCATAAAAACATTGAGATCATGTCCTTTGCAGGAACACAGATGGAGCTGAAGGCCATTATTCTTAGCAAACTAACACAGGAACAGAAAACCAATATTGCATGTTGAGACTTATGAATAGGAGCTAAATAGTGAGAACAGATGGTAACAAAGAGGGGAACAACACACACTTGTGTCTACTTGAGGATGGAAGATTGAGAGGACGAAGAGAATCAGAAAAAAGTAACTATTAGGTACTAGGCTTACTACCTGAATGACTAAATAATCTATACACAAAAACCTCCATGATACAAGTGTAACTACATAACAAACAGGCACATGTATCCCTGAACTTAAAATAAAAGTTTAAAAAAACACAGAACCAATTAAAAAAGGAATTAGAGAAAATAATTTCTAAAATAATTAAGGAGCAATGGACTATCAAAAATGACCAGAGACTATCGCAATAGTTGTTAAGAAATTTTTTTTAATGACTAGATTTGAAAAATGACCAAATATAGCTTCTTGAAATTGACAATAAAATAACTGAAAAGTTCAATAGCAGTGACTGAAAGAGGCACCAGGAAACTTTCTGGGGGTGACGATAAAGTTCTCTATTTTGTTCTGAGCAGTTGTTACTGGCTATATTCAATTGCTAAAACTCATCAAACTAAGGACAAAAGAACTGTGCACTTTATTATATGTTAATTATACCTCTGTATTTTTAAAAAAGAAAAGCTCTATAGGAAAAAATGCAACCAAAAGAGAATAATAAAAATGTAGAACGTTGCTTAAAGATATTTAAAATTAGAAAATATAAAAGAGAAATTAAGAAACAAGAGTATGAAGTCAGATGTAACAAATTTATCAGAGTTCAAGAAAGACACTAAAACCAAAAAGTAAAAAATAATATTCAAAAGTTAATGAGTAAGAATTCTCCAGAAATGTTGAAAAACATCAAACCTCATTTTTAAGAATCCTAACAAATCTAAAATTCATCATAGTAAAACCATGGTGTACCAAAGATAAATTGAAGACCTCAAAAGCAATCAGAGATTAGAGAGATTACCAGCATAGTCATAACAATTAAATTGATAGCTAACTTCTCAATGGCAGCAGTGAAGTTGGAAGACAATCTAATATTGTAGTCACTACTAAGTAATGACAAAAATCAGTAAGTACAGTAAAATCCCAGGCAGCATCACACTTCTTCAGAAAGTAAGTATTTATGTAATACAAATGAAGATAGGCTTCTTCTCTGCTTCAAGTTCTTATCCTATGTGGATCACAGGGCAAAGAGGTGAGGGGAGTAGGAAAAAGGTAAATCTCAATCTCCCCAGCTAACTAGGAGATCCTTACAATCAGTTACTCTCTTGGAAGTCTCAGTCAGTCAGGGTACCCAGAGTTGTATCCATCAATATTTAAGCTTAATTACAGAATGGCTACCTCCCAGATTGTTACTACTACAGAGATCTAGACAGATTTGGGTCACATGACTAAGCTTCAGGAACTCTCAGTCAGCTAGGCTCAACCAAACGGTTTTATTTATCTTAAAATAAAGGGACCCTGCATTTTACAAAAATGAATGTTTGGGGTCATGCTAATTGTACTATGTTGGAGTTTAGCTATATCAACTCAAAAGTGAGTACCAATATGAGTTATATTTCAGGAACACAGGTGAAATAAAAATATTTTCGGCTATAAAAGTCTGAAAGAATTCATCACTATTTAACTCTAGCTAAAGGGAGAAAATAGCTAAAAGAGGTTCTGACATACAAGAAGGGATATGAATGAAATAAAAGTGAACATATGGATAAGTTCAAATAAAAACTGACTCTATAAAACCATAATAAAGTACCTAATTTATAATACTAATTTAAAAAGAGAAAGCTAAGAGGGGAGATCTAGAAGCTGGTTAGGGGTGACTAGAATTAAACCATTCTAAAGTCTCAGTTGAGAGGATGGTAAAAATATTAATTAACTTAATACTATGGTAAGTATACATTTTAAAATTTCAAAAGTAGCCATCAAAGGAACTAAAAATAAATATTTTCCAGACCACCAGAGAGGGTAAAAAATACTTAGACTAATTCAAATAAAGTCAAGAAGAAAGAAGAAGAAGAAGGAAAAAGAATACAGCAAAAGCAAAACAAAGAGAAAGCATGAGATAAAACAGACCAAGTAAATCTAAACATATTAACAATTAGAAGAGATAAAAATAAACTCTCTAGTTAAAAGGTACAGATTATCAGACAAAAAAATTTTAAAGCTATGTGTTTAAAGCTTCATGTTTATATCTAAAACATGAAGACATAGGTTGAAAGTAAAATTATAGAAAAATTATAAAAGTCACAAACATTAACTAAAGGAAAAATAGTATAGCTGTGTTCATAGCAGGCAAAAATAGACTTTAAAGCAAAAGGCATACTAGAGATAAAGAGAATCATTGCATAATGGTAAAAGGTTCATTTCTCCAGAAAAAACAAAAATAATCTTATATTTCAATACATCCAATAAAATAATTTAGACTATATAAAGATAAAAAATGAAAGAGCTACAGGGAGAAAGAATATCTACTATGTCATTGGGCAATATTAACACATCTCTCAGAATTCAGAAGGGTATGAAATATTTTCATAAGATGATTAACAAGCTTAAAACATATATAGAACATGCAACCAACAATTGGGCAACATTTTTTTTACAAATATCCCGAGACCATTTATGAAAACTGATTAAACACTAAGCTTTTATATTGTGCATCCTTCTGCAGAAGAATATACAAGAGGTTAATAACATGAGTTGTTAAAGAATAACAAAATAGCAGAAAGACAAGAATAGAGATTTTTCCACTGTATATACTTCTCTATCTTCTGAATTATAACCCCATAAATATATGACTTATGCAAAATATGTACAAAATAAAATTCAGAAAAGACAAACTGTAAAAAAAAAAACAACAGAAATTAATGGTTGAAATAAAAAAGGAATACAATTAATGATACAGCAGTGGCACTATGTATTATTATTGCTAACTTTATACCAAAGTATTATAAAATGTTGAGAAAACTGACAAATTCCTTGATAAATGTAACTTATCAAAACTGGTTCAAAAAAGAATAGGGAAACAATTACCATAAAAGACATTGGGCCAGCAATCTAAAAACGTTCCACAAAGAAAACGTCAGTCCCAAACTGTTTTATAGGCAAATTCTACCAAATATTCAAGAACACTAAAGTGCAAGACACAAAAGGAAAGGGATTTTTATCTGTTTTACTTTACGCTATATCCCCAATCCCTGTAATTTCTTGTATATAGTAGACTGGCAGTTCATTTTATGAAACTAGTAGGAACTTAATTCTGAAAACAGACATGGAAGTATAAGAAAGAGCAATTGTAGATCAATTTCACTGATAAATACATTTACCAATACAGTAATGAAGGTATACTGAATTTGTAAATATATTTTAAAAAAATAATACCTATTTACCAAATTGGATTTATTTTAGGACTACAAAGATAGCTTAGCATTGTAGAGTGTTTTCACGTAATCACTACATTAATAGCTTTCAAGAGAAAAGGCACATGATCATCTCAATAAATGAAAAGAGGTTTGACAAAAAAATCAACATGCAATCACAATAAAAAATCTTAACAAAGTACAAATACAAGAAAACTTCCTAAATCAGGTAAATGGCATCCTACCAAAAATCTGGAAGAAACATTGCCTCTGTGGAGAAACGTTAGAATTATTTTCTGTAAAGTCAGTAACAGAACAAGTTTTTCAAATAAAAGAACTCTTATTCAGCACCAGAGGAGAGCCTAACCAGTACAATAACATTAAAGAAAGTAAAAACTCTAAAGGTTGGAGTGATAGAAACAAACCTATAATTATTCACAGAAAATGTGATTATCTGCATAAAAACCCAAATAAATCTGCAGATAAATTACTTGAATTAATCAGAAAATTTCACTGGGGCTACACTAAAATCCATGTACAAATATTGCAGTTGCATGTAACAGCATAAACAAAAAATATTTTGAAAATATATCATTTTAAACACAATCAAGATATACAATGTACCTAGAGGTAAATCTAGCAAAACATAGGTAATATTTTCAGGGAGAAATTATAAACAAAAAGTAAAACACAATAAAAAATACTACATAAATGGAGATTTATACCATATTCATAAGGATACTTATTACCAAAAATATCAATTGCCCTTTATTTTACATAAAGATTCATGCAATCTCAATTAAAACATCAGCGGTTTGTCAAAAAATGTCATGTAACTCCAAAATTCACACGGAACTACAAAGAAAAATACAGAAAAGACTCAGAGAGCCCAGAAGAAAATTAAAAGCCAGGGAAGACTTGAACTATTCTATCAACCAACTTGACCTAATTGATATATACAAAATGCACCACATAATAAGAAACAAAACAAAGAAGCCCTAATATATAATTACCTTAAAAATAAATGGTCTAAAAATACCAATTACAAGAGACTCATGTTAAACACAATGACATAGGTAGTTTGAAAGCAAAAGAATAGGAAAAGATATATCATGCTAATACTAATCAAAAACTAAACTGCTTTAATTGGGTTAAAAGTAAAACAATGAAAAAAGACAGGTATCACTGAGAATAATATATCTAAAGTAGCTATGTTAATATTAGAAAAGTGAACTTCAGAACAAGAATTACATCATGAATTAAGAGGGACATTTCTAGATTATAGTAACTTTGTCAAGAAGACAGTACATCCTAAATGTATATGCGCCTAATAACAAAACTTCAAAATACCTAAATACATAACGTAAAAACTGGGTACACCTATTCTTAAGTGTAAACTAGAGTAATACACTTGACTATGTTGCTTTTTGCATCAGGAAATATATACAAGCATATTTATTACAATACTGTTCATGACAGAACAAATAACCTAAAACAACACAAGTTGTTGTGATAGTATATTAACAAAATGTTTTAAAGTTTTAATAAAAATAAAGGAATGATAGCTACTTATGGTAACAGAAATAAGCCATAGAAATATGATGTAATGTGAAAAAGTGACAGAATATTATGTAGTTAAATAGGTTTTAATTTTAAGAAATCCCTGAGCAAGTAACATTAAACAATGTATTGTGTGTATATACATATATATGACATATGTATATTCTACAAGAAAACACACATATATAATATGCTAAATCTACACAGACAAACAAGGAAGTTATAAGTAAAAATTTAGTATTGTGGTTACCTCTGAGTGACAGGAAGGAGATAGGATTAGGAGGGAAATACACATTATTCAACAGGTTCTTTGTGAGTTTATTGGCATTAACTTTATTATCATGTTTAACTTAAAATTACATATTTTGTTTTGTATAGATAAAATAATCTACAATTAAATTTTAAATCATTTCTAAATATAAACTAAGACAGAGAAAAATAAATAGAAATATTTTATAAAAGTGATTTAAGGAAAACTAATAGATACAGAAGAAAAAGAGGTGCAATGTATACACAATTCAGTCTTCTTAAAGAATAGAATGCACCAAATAGTCCAGAAAAAACACATTTAAAAATCTTTCATGAATGAGAAATGCTTAAATCTGCAGATTGAGATTATATAAAAGAAACAAAAAACATTTAATCATCTACAAAAGGATTAGAAGCTCACATTATCCTTAAATGCCTTCACAGCAACAGTCAGTGCTAGAAGACAATGGAGCATGACTCATGGCTTTTCACTTTGTATTAGTCTGTGAAGCTTGGATTAAAAAATTTAAAAAGTGTATATCTTATTTAAAGCTTTATGAGGATATGGAATAAAGTATAAAGGAAAATGTACTATACTGGGCGCTAAGAAATCTTGAGGGCAGGTCCCAGCGCTCTCATTTATTCTCTGTATCCTTGGGCAATTTACTTCACCTGTTCTAACTCAAGGTAAAAAGCAAACAAACCAACAAAAAATATAGGAATCATAACCACAAAAGGATAATGATAGCCTGGTTGCCAAGACTGACCCTGAGGAGCAGATCAGATCTTTCAAACCCAGTATCCAAAAGAAGTAGAGAGATTAAGGAGAATGCCAACACCAGGAAGATCCAATCAGATGGGCAAAAAACAAACATTCTCCAGGTAAGACCAGCCAGTAAAGTCTATGCCTGAATGACAATATAAAGTACCCGCTTTCGGTTCAGACCTTTGTGGATTTGAACCTGAAGTCTGCCACCTGACTTCCTGTGTGATATTGGGTAAATCACACAACTTCTCCAGGCCTCACTTCTCTTCAGCCTCTCGTCTGTAAAAGGAGGATAATAATCTTGCTCATAGAATTGTTTCATGTTGTTTGCAAAACACACATAATAGTACTTGGTACAGAATTGGTGCTTAACAAATTATAGTTACCATTACTCAACTTTTAAGCCTAACCAGATGTGGGTCAAAGAATGCTGCTCACTGCCTGGCCCGCATTCATACTGGATTGGGAATGAACAGGACTGAGCCTGTAGGGGAAAGATATTTCTCATGCCCCTGTAAAGATCTATTGAAGGGAGGGGCAGACATGGTGGCTTTTAGCCACAATTTTATCATCTGTACAACAAAAGGATTTTACCAAAGAATCTCTAAGGACCTCACGCACTTCTTAGTTCTAAAACTCTCTGATCTGTGAACCAAATCTAATGTGTGTTCTATGTTTAGAATTGATATGTTAGATCATCTGGGAATAGCTAAATCATATCATCTATTGATTTATATTAAGGGTTATGGTAAATGACCTTGGATAAAGAATATAATCTAAAATGCTATTTGTAACACCCAATGAAGTGTAAAGATTTAACGGCTTATCCTTTGGACTGAGGACCTCTTTGAATCATATAGTCTTAGAGTTTAAAGGGATCTCAGAAGCCATCTACTCAAACCTTCCAACCAGTAGAGGAACCACCGCTAGGGCATCCACACAATGCTCACAACCTGGGTTGAATATATCCGATGACAGCAACCTCTCTCTCTTACAAGATGCCTTTCCCATTTTTAAACTTCTGTTGCTAGACCACTATATTATGTTTATCTTGAGATCAAAACTTTTTGAGGCCAAATCTTTTCCTTGATGGATATAATGGTTCTTCAAATTTGAAGACAACTATTGAATTTCCTCTTAGTCTCCCTTCCGAGCTGTACATTCTTAATTAAGTCATTCTGCATATGGAGTTTCCAGATTCTACAGCAGCCTACTGCTTTCTCCAGGGCCACTTTGTACCTCAGTTAAAATGTGGTCCCTATATAAGAGGAATGACATCAGCAAGATGGCAGAATGTAAAGTTACCCGCTTGTATCCCCCAACAACAGCAAGAATTTTGCACCCTCCTACAGACAAAGATCTCCCTGTGGGAGCCTCAAGATTCAGGTAGGAGGTTGTGAAACTCCGGTGGAGCTCAAACCTAGGAGGATCGTTTTGAGAGTGCAAACCAGCACCCAGGTGGCAGACCTGCCAATTATGCTCCTGGATTTAAGCCTGAAAATGGCTCCATTCCCCAAGGGACTTGGCTACAGGCTTATTTTGACCTTAGAGCCTGTAATCAAAACTATTTTCCAAGGAGTCCAAGAAAAAGCATGCACACTAGTGCCTCAGCAGAGAGCATTGTGTGCCCATTGATATCAGTCTTGGCAGTGAACCTGAAGTTGCCCTGTGGCTCAGTTCCAGCCCTGCCAGCAAGGTCTCAGCCCAGAACTGCTCCTACAAGGTTCCAGAGAGAGACTCACCCATATATTTCAGCCTAAGAGTCTGAATCTGCCTGATGGGCTCACCATCCTCTGTCCCACAGCAGACCCTAAAGGGGCCCAGTCTCAGGTTGGCCCCTCCTGCTGCAGTTGGATAGCTGTCCCACCTGTGCAGGGGCCTGCTGGCAGATGCATGCATCTGAGCTAGCAAGATGGGCTTGCCAGCCTCTGTCCTGTAGCAGATCTTGAGGAGGCCCAGTCTCAGCTCCAGCCCCGGTCACTGCAGCAAGAGAACTATGTTACCTGTGCAGAAATCTATGAAGAGAAATGCACCTGGCTGAGCCAGCAAAACAGGCTCACTAGTCTCCACCTTACAGCAGATCCTGAGGGGGCAATGTCCCAGCTCTAGCCCCTCTCACTGCAGCCAAGGAACAATGTCACCTGTGCAATAACCTGTGGAGAGAAATGCACCTGGCTGTGTCAGCAAAACAGGCTCCCTAGCCTCCATCTTACAGCACATCCTGCAAGATGAGGAGGCCCAGTCTCAGCTCCAGCTCCTCTAGTTGCAGTCAGAGAGCAATCTCTCTTATTCTGGGATCTGCTAGGAGATGTGCACTTATTTTTACCAGCTGGGTGGGATTGCAGGGCTCTGTCCCAAAACAGATCCTGAGTGGGCCCAGTCTCAGCTCCAACCCCTCACAATGCAGTCATGCAACTGTTCCACCTGCACAGGGTACTGCTGGGAGGCACATTTATCTGGGCCACTGGGACGGACTTCTAGGATTGGGTCCCTGGCCAGCTTCCCCAGCCAGCCTGGGTACTCTGAGTCTTCCCCAGGTCCATTTGGACCAGAGGGCTGTCCCAACCTCAGAGCCACATGAGACTCACAGCAAACTAAGCTTATAGCACCCAGTAGTGATGACGTGAGTGCAGTAGGCACAGGCTCAAGGAGCACAACAGTCAGTCGGCTTAGAATATCCAGAAGGCCCAGTGAAGGACAAGCAAACAAAACCACTCAAATAAGTATCATTTATTTGAAGACTCAAATAAATATCTAATCCTTCAAGGATAGATATTGTTACATGTCCACAGCATTGAGAACATTCAGGGAAATAAGACCTAACCAAATGGACAAGACAAGGCACCAGAAACGAACCCCAAAATAAATGATGTGTGATCGCTGAGGCAAAAAAAAAAATTCAAAATTGCTATTTTAGGAAACTCAATGAACTTCAAGAAAACAATTCAGAAATTATCGAAGAAATTTAACAGGGAAATTGAAATAATTTTCAAAAACTAATAGAAATGCCAGAGCTTTAAACTATAATAAATAAAATGGAAAATGTAATAGGGAGCGTCAATGGCTGAACTGATTAACAGAAGAAAGAATCAGTGAGCTCAAAGACAGGCTATTTAAAAATACACAGAGGAGAAAAAAGAATGAAAAGTAATGAAGATAGCTTACAGAATCTATGAGACAACATCAAAAGAGCCAATTTTGATGTACTGGAGTTCAAGAGAGAGTTGAGAAAGACAAAGGGGTAGAAGCTTACTCAAAAAAATAATTTAAAAAACTTTACGTCAGTTTGCTGAGAATTATGTACCTATGCAACAATCTTGCATGTTCTTCACATGTACCCCAAAACCTAAAATGCAATAAAAAATAATAATAATAATTAAAAGAAAAAAGAAAAAAAACTTTACAAACACGGAGAAAAATATAAATATCCAGGTACAGGAATGTCAAGTGTCACCAGATTCAACCCAAATGAGAATCTCTCAAGACATGTTATAATCAAAGTTTTAAAGGTTAAATACAAATAGAGGATCCTGAAAGCAGAGAGAGAAAATAAGTAAACAACATGTAAGGGAATTCTGGTAAGCTTGGTAGCAGACTTCTTAGCAGAAACTTTGTAGTTCAGGAGGAGTGGGACAATAAGAAGAAGGGATACCAATTCTTCTCAAACTATTCTAAAGAACTGAGATTAAGGGAGACTCTTCCGAACTCATTTTGTGAGTTCAGCATTACTTTGATTTCAAAATCAGAAAAGGACACAACAAATAAAATTACAGGTAATATTGCTGATGAACATAGATGTAAAAATCCTCATCAGAATACTAGAATAAGAAAAAGACAAAGGGGTAGAAAGCTTGTTGCAAGAAACTGAAGAGAACACAAATAAAAGGGAAGTATCATGCATGAATTCAAAGATTTAACATTGTTAAAATGTCCATACTACCCTAAGCAATCCACAGACTTAATAGCACATCAAAAAGATTATTCACCCTGATCAAGTAGGATTTATCCCAGGGATACAAGGATGGTTTAGCACAGTCCAATCTGAATAGACATTTCTCAAAAGGGACACAAAATTGGCTAACAGGTACATTTTTAAATGCTCAATGTCACTAATGATCAGGGAAATGCAAATCAAACCACAATAAGACATATCATCTCCAGTGAAAATGGCTATTAGCAAAAAGACAAAAAATTACAAATGCTGGCGAGCATGTGGAGAAAGGGGAACACTTAACACGTAGTTGGTGGGAATGTAAATTAGTACAGTCATTATGGAAAACAGTATGGAGATTCCTCAAAAAACAAAAAACAGAACTACCATAAGCACTCCCACTACTAGATGTATATCCAAAGAAAATGAAATCAGTATGTTGAAGAGATATTTGTACTCCCATGTTTATTATAGCACTATTCACAGTAGTCAAGTTACAAAATCAACCTAAGTGCTCATCAATGGATGAATGAATTTGTTTAAATGTGGTATATTTTCATAATGGAATATACTCAGCTATAAAAAAGAATGGAATCCTGTCATTTGTAGCAACATGGATAAGCCTAGAGGACATTATGTTAAGTGAAACAAGCCAGACATAGAAAAATAAATATTGCATGGCCTTCCTCATACGTGGAATCTAAAAAAAGTTGATCTCATAGAAGAGGAGGGTAGAATAGTGGTTACCAGAGGCTGGGGACGGTACGGGATAGTATGTGGAGACATTGGTCAGTTGGGACCAAGTTACAGTGAGTCAGGAGAAACAAGTTCTAGGGTTCCATTGTACAATAGGGTAGCTATAGTTAATAATAATACATTGTATATTGCAAAATAGCTAGAAGAAAGATTTTTGAATGTTCTCACCATGAAGAAATGATAAATGTTTGCAGTGATGGGCCTGCTAATTACCCTGATTTGATCATTACACATTGTATTCATGTATCAAAACATCATACTCTAACCCCTAAATACGTACGATTATGTTCAATGAAAAATAAAACTTTAAAATGTGGCTCCTGAAGTAAGTACAATACTCTAAATCTTACACAAAAAGGAACACTCATTCCCAGTGAGTGGGACACAATGCCCCTCTTACTGCTACCAAAGAATGGCTTCCCGTCTGGGAAGCTCCACTGCACTGTTGGCTCATGCTACACTCGTTTCTTAGGCCATGACTTCATCGTCTGCAATACAAGGACTTGGGCTACAAGATCAATGGTTTTCACTTTTTAGAAAAAGTTGTATCAACTCCTTCAAATAAAACCGTATGTGAATCCTCCACAGGGAAAACAAAAGCAGTGAAAATGTGCTGGTTGTGCTGTCCCATGTGATCCCTGCCCACTCAGTGCCCTGACCCACTGCTCTCCAGGGGGGCATATAAGCCATTGCCCAGAAAGCCCTGAGGCTCCATGAAGTACCATTTGTAAACCACTGGACAGTTTCTTACAAACCCTAAAAGCCTAAAATTCTAACCAAAAATACAACTTTTCATATGAACTGTTGCCAACATCTGTTCAAATCCCACAGCTACTAATTTTTTGATATCTGATGTTAGGAGAATTTCGGTGCTTGTTTCCTCATCTGTAGACTGGGAGAATAATTATCCTTCCACAAATAGATGTTGTAAGGATTAAATCATTTAACACAGAGAAAGCCCTTAGAGTACCCGATATCTAGTAAGCCTCATATTAGCTGCCAGCTCAGGCCTTCTCATTATCAGCTCACATAGTTAAATTTTTGAAACTAAACTCAGGATATTAAGCTTTTCTGTATTTAACTTCTATATTTTCTTCTTGGTACGGACCCAGCATTCAGGCTTTGGGTTCAAGATAATTTGAAATCTCGATTCCCTCATCTTTTCTTTCAGCTGTCTCTCTCAGGACTGTGGTACCTGCATTTTTGATAAGCAAACCTCCTGTGCTGTCATTCAGATCACCAGTCTCTTCTCAAACATCAAATTTGACTTTATTGATTGGCCATGGCTAGAGAGATAACATGGCAATATTTAGCCAGTATGCATGTGGATATCAGAAAGGTGATCTTTGAGTAAAACTCAGTACATTCCAATTTGGACTTCCAGAGGTCAGACATTCTAAAACAAGGTATAAATGAGCACATTATTTATCACGGTGAATTAGAAATATGTAAGATTTTACAGATGAGTAATTACCTAAGCTTTGAAGCAGCCCAATCAATTTTGGAATTGTCTAGAAATGAAAGAAAATCTGAAAACCACAACTGACAAGCCACAAAGCATTAAGAAAGTTTCTACATAGAAATGAACTTTTGCTTCTTTACTAGTCTCTAGGACTCCATTCAATTCAAAACCCGTTCTTAACACCAATAGAATAAAACTCAGCTCCCCAACCTGGTTCCCAGCATTTTTCACAACTTTGATCCACATACCTCTCTCACCAATACGCCACTCATAGAAAACATGTTCTCCTTTCCATGAATGTAAGATATACTTTTATAGTGGTACCATCTGATTTGCTATTTTTTCTGCCTATTAATAGTTCTCCTCCTTCTCGCTGTGGCAAACTTTCATTTACCCTATGGATCCAGTTCAAATGTTACTTCTGTAAAGTTTACCCCAACTCCAAAACTATTGCTCCTTCCTCTGAGTTTCTCATCGGATTCCATAATTCCTCTTTTAAAGCTTCACAATGTTGTGTTGCGATCAATTGCTTCCAAGTGTCTCTTATTGGCAACAGCTACCTGGTAGACACTGCTTGGTACTTCAATTAACCCCCAGTCCTTTTTGGGCATACTGTAAAAACCTAGATCGATTCTGAGCAAATGTTAACTACCCTCAATAACATGGTAATCTGTATGAGAAAATGTGCTGAATAGCAGAATTTCAAGTTAACATTGGGAAAACAATTGTATAACGTATGCATTCTTTTATTCAACAAATGCTTAATGAGCACTTACTATCTGTCAGGTGTTGGTTTAGCCATAAGTGATATAATAGAAAGCAAATCGGTCAAATAGCTTGCCCTTATGCAGCTTATATTCTAGGGGAAGGACACAATAGGTCAAATATATGGTATAATGTATAAGAAAAGTATACTGATAAGGAGAAAAAATAAATCATGGTAAAGGAATAGAAATCTAAGAGGAAAGGGTTGCAATTTTAGATAAGGTAATCAAGGAAGGCCTCACTGACTTAGTGCATTAGAATAAAAATAAGAACAAAGTGAATCAGTGAGCCATGTGATTAGCTGAAAATTTGGAATGCCAGGTAGAGGAAACACAAAGTTCAAGTCCTATAAGGGGACAGCTGCCTGGTATGTCCAAGGACAGCAGTAAGGCAATGTACTCAAGTGGGAAAAGCAAGCGTGAAAAGAGATGTATTATTGGGAACCAGGTCATAATGAGCCCTGCAGGTGAGCATGATGACTTTGGGCATTATTTAGTGAGAGGGAAGCCAGTGAGAGCAATAGCGGAAGAGTGATATGATCTGATTTCTATTTTCTTCTGGTCACTCTGGTTGCTCTGATAGGAGAAGTCTGGGGCAGAGCATGGGCGAAGATGGAAGCAGGACACCAGTTAGGAACTTACTGCACTACAAAGGTAAGACATGAAGGGGCTGATGAGAAGTAGTCAAATTTTGGAAGAATTTGTCAGGATTTTCTGGTGGATCACGTGAGGATTGTGAGAAAAACAGAAGTTAAGGTTGAGAATCAAGTTTTTGTTTTTATCCTAGCAATTTCAAGAATGAAGCTGCATTAACTGAAATGGAGAAAAGAATGAGAGAAGCTGGCTTGGAGAAAGACCCATAGCTTAGCTTTGGAGGGCGATCCTTATTAGACATCCAAGTGGAGATACCGAGTAGGCTACAGGATATATTTTTATGGGCCAGGGAAGACATCCTGGTTAGAGATATGGACTTGGATGATATCAACACATCACCTATGGTGTGGGGACTATAGAAAAATAAAGAAGCTCAAGGGCTGAACCCTGGGGTACTCCAACATTTAGAAGACAGAAAAATAAGAAAAAGGCAAAAAGAGAGACTAAGAAGGAGCATTTAGAAAGGTAGGACAAAAACCAGGTAAGTACAGTACCTTTGAAACCAAGAGGAGAAACAGTTTACAGAGAAAGGAGTGATTAGCTGTGTGTCAAGTGCTGCTGAGATTTTAAGTAAGATAAAAACTAAGACTAACCATTGAGTTTAGCAACATGGAAATTAAAGGTGACCTTGACCAGTACAATTTCAGCAGAGTAGGAGGGGTGAAAGCCTAATTGGGGTAGATTCAGGTGAAAACAGAAGAAGAGAAATCACATTTTTAAAATTTTAGATATTTTGCTGTAATGAGGAGGAGGAAATTGTGGTCACGAGAGGTTTTCTTTCTTCCTTTTAGGATGGGAGAAACAACAGACTATTTGCATGCTTTCAGAAATATTCAGTAGAGAGAGGGAAACTGATGATGCAAGAGAAAAGAAGAATTGCTAGCGTGACGTCATGTTTTAGGGATATGGTAGCATAAGCCACCTGGCAGCAGTGATATGGACACTGGTCAGACACTGGGAAGGCCACGTAAGCAAGTGACTGAACCAAGGATGTAGAATGAAGGCTGGGGTCAGGGCTGTGGGCTGAGGTCTGAGCCCAAGTCAGGAACACGCAGGCCCAGTGCAAGTAAGCAGGAGGTCCAGTCAGAGGAGTAACCAGAGACCATGTCCAGTAGGTTACTGAGTAAGGATTCAGCCGAGAAACAGAATGTATAGGATACAAGAGGAGATTTATTATGGGAATTGTATTTGGAGGCTGAGAAAGCCCACAGTATGCCATCTGCAAGCTGTAAAACCAGGGAAGCCAGCAGAATAGCTCAATCTAAGGCTGAAGGCCTGAGAAACTGAGCAGCTGATCATGTAACTCTCAGTCCAAGCCTGAAGGCCTGAGAACCTGGGATGCCACTGGTATAAGTCCCTAAGTCTGAAGGCTAGGGAACCTGGAATTCCGATGTCCAAGGGCAAGAGAAGACAGGTGTCCCAGCTCCAGAAGAAAGCGAATTCACCCTTCCTCTTTCTTTTTGATCTCTCCAGGCCCTGAAGCCATTGAATGGTACCCTCCCACTTGGGAAGGACAGATCTTCTTTACTGAGTCTAAAGATTCTAATGGTAATCTCTGTCACAGATGCACTCAGCAATAATGTTTTACCAGCTATCTGGTTATCCCTTAACCAGTCAAGTTGACATCTGAAATTAACCATCACAGTTACAATGAAGTCAAGGCCAAGGAAACTAGAAAGCAAGCACTCACCACTCGCTGGGACCATTTTGCTGGATCAACACGCCTCTTGAGGGCCCCAGTCCTTTCCCATGGAATTTTATTCCTCTAGTTCCTAAATCAGATGGTCAATACATCCTTTGTGAGAGATCACCTTTACTAGTATTTTAATAAAGAGTTATAATTGTGTACAAAAATTATTATTGAATATGTAACGTACAGAGAGCTCTGAAATTCAATTTGCTATTCCATAAAGTCTCATCAATGCTTCCAAAACTCACAAAAGCAACCACACATTGATAAATATCAGGATGACAGACTGTGTATTTAAAACTATTTTAACTTTCTGGGCACTCATCTTACCAACCTTATTGGTGTCATAAGACACTGAAATGTTAGAGTTGGAAGAAGGAAATAATCTGAGTCTCTGAGTCACTGGGTCCTGGAAAGGCAGCAGCACAGGAATGCCACCCGACATACCTCAGACACTGATTTGAACAAGAAATAAATCTTTACTCTGTTAAGTCACTGACACTTTTTTCCCTTGCAGCATAGCCTAACATGGCCCTGACTAAATCACCTACACACTAACTTAGCAGAGGTAACCAGCTGGCCTATAAATGTCAATCTTTTAAGTCGTTGCAAGCATCACAGATGCTTAAATAACAAGTTCCCCTAGGATATAACACGTAATTTGATTCACAAGAATTTGGTTTTCACACAGCACATCTGGTTTTCAGGAATACATTTGTGTAAATTGAGTTACCTCTATATTGTATTTGCATATGAGGAACTGGAAAGACAAGATCAATTGCAGGTTAAATAAAAAGTGTCTAGGTCTTTCTTGATTTGCTTCCCAAGCTTCTGTGATAACATATGTAAACACTCTGTGAGTAATTAGATTCTAAATTCTTGTTTGCTGTAATGATCCAGGTGGCATCAGAATAATTTTTTTAAAAAGCATTTTACTCCATAAGGTTATGGTTTATGATTTTTTTCTTTTTTAATTAAACCTCTGCAAAGTGAATAATGTACCTGATTTAGAAGTTCAAATCGTTCCAGAACCCCTCAACTCAACTAAGAAAGCTGGTCTAGCTAATTCAGGCAACTTTTTTCTGTATAAAATACTGCCCCCAAACAATCCTTTATAGCCACTCAGAGCCGACATACAGTCAATTATTAAGGTTTCTACCTGTATTGCTCAGTCTGCACTTTCCACCTTAGCACTGCCCCTATTAATCTGCTCGGTAAACCACTTTGCTATTTTTGAAGCTAGGGTGGAGATTGTTTAGGTGTTTGCTTGGATTTTCTTTGTTTGCTTAACACTGGAGGAGGAAACAGAAATGGTAGCAGTAGGCTAATGTTTGGGTTTCAACCATGCCACTTAGCCCAGATGCTGAAGAGAAGGTCACTGGGATATGTCCTGCATCATGAACCTCTTATTGAAAGTACTTTCTACTTCATTGATAAAATGACAGGATTTATTAACCAGAATTTATCTCTACTGGTTCTTTTATCACCGGCAGTAAGTTTACATAACAGCCTCACTGTCCCAAATATTTGTTAAAGGCTTAAACAGTTTCAAATGTGTGCTCCTTTATTTAATTTACAGCTGTTTCTGAAAAGGCAGCATTCAGTGTTAGATGAAAGAGCTTATACCTCCTGTCATATTTCACATTTTGTTTTATGCTTTAGTGGATTTCATGGTGATCTCTTTTTAACCAATAAAATTTGTTTTAGAGAAGAAGATACATTTTCTTTAAATAGTCAGACTACAGAAAGAGTTCTATATTGTGAAAATTTTTCACAGAACTATGTATCAACAGCAGGCCCTGTAGAGCTTTACAAATAGTCGGGCCTCTTAGTTCTTACAGAGGTCAGTTTTATTTTCTCATATTCATGTGATTGCAATCCAAGAAATAGAGGAAAAAGAGAGTAATACTAAAACATATACAGAAAATAACAACTGAAATGTTCACAAATTAGGCAAAAGGTATAAACCTGCAGATTAAAGAAACTAAGTAATACACCATGACTTAGCTAAATCACAAGTGTGATTTATCCAGCAATGAAAGAATGGTTCAACATAAGTGAATCAATCAATGAAATACACCACATAACCAAACAAAAGAGCTGGAATGGCAGGGAAAATACACAATTAACTCAATAGATGCAGAAAAAAAATTTTGACAAAACTGAATACACTTTTGTGATAAAAATACTAAAAGAAAATCTAGCTATTACCAAACAATGCGAGAATCACATTCTCCAACCTCATTTAGTTCAAGAGATCAACACACACACACAAAATCATTTTGTTTTTATATACCAAAAATAATCCAAAAAGAAAATCAAGAAATCAATTCCATTAAAATAGCATTCAAAATAATAAAATGGCTAGAAAGACTTTTTTACACTGAAAACTACAAAACATTGCTGAAATAAACACCTACATAAATAGAAAGACATCTCACATCCATATTGCTCAACACAATTTCTACCAAAATTTCAACAGCATTCTTACAGAAATGGAAAAGCCATTCTTCAAATTTTTATGGAATTACAAGGGTCCCTGAATAGCCAAACAATCTTGATCTTGAAAAAGAACAATGTTAGAGTACTCATATTTCTCAATTTTAAAATTTACTGCAAAACTATAGTAATCAAAACAATATGGTACTAGCATAAAGATATACATATAGACCATGAAGTAGAATTGAGAGTCAGAAATAAACCAGATGTATAAATTATTTATAAATATATAAATAATTTATTTTGGGAAGGGTGCCAAAACCATTTATTGAGGAAAGAATGGCCTCTTCAACAAATGGTGATGGAACAAGTTGATTTCTATATGTCAAAGAATAAAGTTTCACCCCCACCTCACACCATATACAAAAATTGACTTGAAATGGATAAACAACCTAAATATAAAATCCAGAAAACTCTTAGAGGGAAACATATGGATAAATCTTCATAACTTTGGATTTGGCATGACATTAAAAGCATGTACAACAAAAGAAAAAAAAATCGATAAATTGGTCTCCAACAAAAGTGTTTAAATTGTAAGCATCAAGGAATATTAGGAAAGTTTTTAAAAGTGTAACCTTTTACAGAATGGGAGAAAATATTGATGAATCATATATCCAACAAAAGTTTAATATCCAGAATATATAAAGAACTTCTGCAACTCAACAGCAAGAAGAAAACTCAATTTAAAAATGGGCAAAGGGCTTGAATAGAGATTTCTCCAGAGTAGACATACAAATGGCCTATAAGCAAATAAAAAGACGCTCAGCTTCATTAGTTATCAGGGAAACTCAAATCAAAACCACAATGATATACTATTTCACATCTACTAGGATGGCTATAATTTTTTTAAAGTGTTGGTAAGGAGGTAGTAGAATTGCAACCCTCATATATTGCCTGTGGGAATGTAAAGAAAGTGCTGTGGCCACTGTGCAAAACAGTTTAGTGGCTCCTAAAAAGTTAAATATAGAATTACCATATGACTCAGCAATTCCACTCTTAGACATATACCGAAAAGAACTGAAAGCAGGGATTCAAACAGATATGTGAATATCAGTGTTCATAGCAACATTATCCACAATAAACAAAAGTGTCCCAAGTGCCCATCAACAGATGAATGGATAAACAAAATGTGGTATACACATAATAAAATGAAATATTATTCAGTCAAAAAATGAATATATTACTGATATATGCTACAACACTGATGAACTTTGAAAATGTTATGCTAAGTGAAGTAAGCCAGACATAAAAGGACAAATACTGTATTATTTGATCTATATGAAATATCTAGAGTAGACAAACTCATAGAAACAGAAGGTAAATTCGAAGATACCAGAGGCTGGGATAAGCAAAAAATGGGGAGTTACTGCTTAATGGATACAGTTTATGTTTGGGGTGATAACAAGTTTTGGAAATATTTAGTGGTGATGGTTCTGCAACATTGGGAATGTAGGGAATGCCACTGAATTGTAAACTTAAAAAGTCTAACATAGCAAATTTTATGTTATACACATTTTTCCACAATAAAAAATATATGTTTTAAAAAACTAATGGATCGTGCCAAAGAACAATAAAACCAACTTAAAGGGACTCCACTGGCTTATGCTGGGGCTAATTGATCATTGAAAAGAATAACAGCTGTATTTAGTTGAAACGCATCAAGCATATGAAAACCCATGACTTGAAACTGATATTTTTTTTAAATGACCACATTGAGGCACTTCTAGGGCAAAACTTATTTCTCTGAAGATGGTAAATAATGTAAAATAATTAAGCAATTATCCTGCCTTTTTTCCAGTAGAAACTACATACAGAAAATCAATGATTAATTAGAATTGGTCCTTCTTTATGTAATTCCGGTGAATAGATACAAAGGTAATAATTGGATTAGAAAATTCCCATTTTGCAATTCCTAATGAGATAACGGATCATCAATTGATGCACAACCTCTTGGGTAAAATATTAATGGAGAGTATTATAAATGGGGGGTCCGCTTGATACCATTGATCAATCTTAGCATCACTAAAAATGGAACACCTACACATTATGTGTCTCGTTATATGATGCAATAAGAAGTATGCAGCACTATCCATGAATGATTTTTACCTTAAAAATTGAACTCTAATCAAACAGATTGGAAAAAAAAGAACTGTTCCTATTTGTAGGTGATATTATCTATATAGAAAATCCCAGGAAATATACCAAAAAATATTTTAACTCCCAGAACTAGTGAGTTAAGCAAGTTTGCAAGATACAGATAAACATACAAAATTGTTTCTCTAGATGAGCAGTGAATATGTAGACACCAAAATTTAAAAAGTCCTATTTATAATCACTCAAAAAAAAATCTAACAAAACATGTAGAGGATTTACATGTTAAAAACTGCAAAATGCAGATAAAAGAAATCAAAGATCTAAATAAATGGAGAGAACATGTTATGTTCATGAAATTAAACATTTAACATAGTAAAAATGCCAATTCTTCCTAAATTGATATATAGGTTTAATGCAATTTCTATTAAAAACCAAGCAAAGTGTTTTTTTTAGATATGGACAAGTTTACTGTATGATTTACATGGAAAAACAAAGGAACTAGAATAGTAAAAACAATTTTGAATAAGAATAAAGTAGGAGGAATCCTTCTACATGATTCTTAAACTTTGGCTACAATTACAGTAATCAAGACTACGTGGCATTGGTGGAGGAATAGAAATATAGGTCACTGGAATAGAAGACCCAGATACATACTCACACAAATATGCCCAACTTATTTTTTACAAAGGTGCAAAGGCAATTCAATGGAGGAGAGATAGCCTTTTTAACAAATGTTGCTGGATCAATTAGACATCCATTGGCCTAAACAAATAACGAAAAGAACTTTGATTCAGGTCTCACACTTTATATAAAATCTAACTCCAAATAGATCATAGACTTCAATGTAAAATGTAAAACTATAAAGTTTTGAGAATCTTTAGAAGACAACAGAGGAACACCTTCAGTATCCAGGGCAAGGAAAACAGTTCTTAGACTTGACACCAAAGCACAATACATAAAAGGAAAAACATCAAATTAAAAACTTACCCTCTATAAAAGATGCTGTTAAGAGCATAAAAAGACAAGCTACATACTGGGAGAAAATATGTGCAAACCACATATCCAGTGAAGAATAGTACCTAGAATATGTAAGGCACTCTTGATCCAACAGTGAGAACAGAAGAATGCAATTGGATAATGGGCAAAACACATAAAGAGACATTTCACTAAAGAGGAGCTAGGGATGACAAGTAAGTACATGAAAAGATGTTCAAAATCCTTAGCCATTACAGAAGTGCATACTAAAACCACAATGAGATCATTACACACATATCAGCATGACTAACATTAAAAATAGTGCCAACACCGAAGACTGGTGAGAAGGTGGAGAAACTGTATCACTCAGACATTGCTGGTGGTAATATAAAATGGTGCAACCATTCTGGAAAATGGCTTGACTTCCTCAGAAAACTAAGCATGCAATTACTATCCAACCCAGAAATTGCACTCCTAGGCATTTATCCCAGAGAAACGAAAACTTATGTTCATATGAAAACCTACATAAATGTTTATAACAGCTTTATTTGCAATATCCCAAACTAGAAACAATCCAAATATCCTTCAATAGGTGAATGACTAAAGGAACTGTGGTGATACATCCATCTCATGAATGCTTCTCAGCAATAAAGGAGAACAAGCCACTGACAAATGCAACAACCTGTGTGTATCTTCACATAACTGTGCTGAGTGTTTGTCTATGTAACATTCTTGAAATTGAAGTATTATAAAAATGGAAAAAACGATTAGTGGTTGCCAGAAATTCAGACGGGAATGGGGGCAGGAGGTAGGTGGGATGCTTATGTTGATGGAAATGTTCAATCATTTTACCTCCCTGGGCTTCAGTTTTCCCGCCGTGGAGCAGAATGACAAAAGCCAGCTCAAATGTTCACTTAATTTTGGTGTTATATATAAATATGGAAAGTAAAAAGAGGTAAAAACAAATTTTACCAGTCTTTCCTACCTTACAAGATTGTTTTGAAAATCACATGAGATAGAATATGTGGAAGTACTATGAAAACTGCAAAGCCATCATACCATCATTAGTTATTATTCTATTCTTTCAGGCAAAAAAGAGAGGAATGTCTGAATATATCCTGAAAAACACAAAAGTTAAATAAAATAATTTAGTTGAATTGTTTTGGATCATCCTGTGGGTAATTCGCTGAAAGAATAGCACTTAATATGGCTTTATTGCCTCTTGTCTCTACCTTTCTACAACCGATAGCTTTCCGAGGCTGGGAAGAATCCCTTATGCACCAAGGCCGTAAGGTCTAGGAGTCTCCCATAGCCACAGAGTAGGGAGGAGAACCAGGACTATATATCACAACAAGCAATCCCCCAAAAGCTAACCATATGAGTCAGTTCTCATTCTTAAGATACCATCCACCTCACCCTGTTAAAAAATCCAAAATAATATTTTACAGTTTGAGGATGAGACAGAGCAGGAAATAATGGAATAAGAGCTAAGAATATCAAGTCATCCAATGACTACTGGCAACCTATGTGATAAGCCCTAGAATAACACTGAGAAGGCATTCTCTGCAAGGCTAAACACAAAGCCAAAAAGAATGGGAGACAGAGAAATAAAGATAGAAAAGTAAAGGCAAGGTAACTTAGGAGGACAGCAGTCTTGGAGAATTACAGGTTGTCATTGAGATGTGGCATTTGGAAAATGGATAATCCAACACCACCAGATAAGAAATTAATTTCCCATCCATCATAAAAACACACAATAGCTACCACTGAGAGGTACATTTATAACCCCTTAATTTCCGAACTAAGAAGCAGGTCTACTCTGTCAAAGGCAGAGAAGATGGGGGCTTCTGTTTTATTGTCTAGGGTACCTGAAGTAAAAGGAGGAACAGGAAAGAGGCCTTAAGACACTTGAGAGGCAGAAATGATGGAAGAAGCCACTGACCTTCACTGGAAAAGATATGAGGTCTTCCTGAGCCCAGGGCTTCATCATTTCTAGACAATCAAAGACAGCTTCATGCAAAACAAAAACTAACAAGAAAACAAGAACTGGGGCAAACTCGTAGATAAGTGGGCACAAAACAAATCTCTTTGTCTTAGTTGGTTGTGCACATTAATTATTTAAATAATATCTATGGTTCCTCATTTGCCACACGTATAAGTAAAGACATGACCAATCCAGTACATTTGCAGAACTTATAGAACTTCATGGAGCACCTTACTAAAAGGAAATGCAATGCTTTTCTAAGGATAAGTTATGATTTTTTCAGCAAAGGGCATAATTTAGCAAATGGTTCATTCCAGGACACAAGAGTGTATTCCAAACATCTTGAAAAGAGCCAGCGCAACTCACAGAGAGAAAAAAAAAATGTTTACTACCAGAGGGAGAATTGTTCTTAATTAAGTTTAGTTCAATTCAAATTCATATATTGCTAATACTCCACTGGAAACATATGAAAAAGAAATCATTTTAAAACTATCCCTAAAATCCACTGTTCACAATAGCAAAGACTTGGAACCAACACAAATGCCCATCAATGATAGACTGGATAAAGAAAATGTGGCACATA